>PVIU01018803.1:0-38072 GCA_004026605.1 Ondatra zibethicus
CTCTCTGACTCTGACATGCTTTCCTGATAGGCGGTCAGCACTCTGCGTCCCTCCCTTATGGATTCTACATATTTCCCTTCCTTTAGACATGATCTAATTAGGCGCCATAGGGGTCTAGTGACTTTCCTGAGCCCCCTTTCCTCATCTATTCTGGCCAGATCCTTTCCCAGCTTTTCCCAAGAGGGGATATTTATGTCCCATTTGCCCAAACCATGGAGCCGCTACACTCACATCTTCCAGGAACTTCCTAATAGTTCCCTCAGAGATCTTTAAATCTCTCTCTTTCAACAGGCGTTGTATAGGCTTCACAAAATCCAAAGGGCCAGCAGAGTGGCTGTTTCCCATGATGCTGGTACAGGAACCAACCTATCTACGCTGGGAATCGTATTCCTGACCACGAGCACGAAGGGCCGATTTACTTACTCACCCCCGCCAAGAGCATGCCCTTACTTGGGAGAACTCACCGGTACCGCTGCCTTCACGCAACCGAGTTCTGAATCCTCTTGCTCAGCAAGGGTCCCTGTTTGATGCCTGGATGGTAGGTTCCCGGGTTTCGGCACCATGTTGTCGCGCCCCGTCTGCCAGCAGAAAGGACGCGGACACCAGGATTCTTCTCGATCACACTTTATTAAGGCGCTTTCTTACAGCTGAAGACAGGAGACCCAGCTCACCGAGATCGGCGAGCTTATATAGTAAAATTCTCTCGCCTCTGAAGTGTCATTCAGCAATTGGTCAGCTCATGGCACCAGATTGACAGGTCGTCAGGGATAGGCTAGATCTGACATCGCCTGTTCGGGAGAGGCGCATGCGCAAAGCACTTGTTTTGGAGCACGGAACGGCGGCCACCTCTGCGTGTGGTCGCCAGCAACAATGTTTCAGCCCGCAACACTGTTCTCCAGACAGCTTGCAAGATTTTGGAAGTATGTTGCTTTTAAAAGCTAATAAATTACCCCATAACTTCTGTTTGAATCTGCTCTTAAATTATTTTTATTAGTGGGAACAAGAACTCCAATAAGGAACTCCGACATATGGTATTCACCTTTAAAGGAGCTTCCAGAGGTCAGGTAACAGTACCTTTAACAGCTTTGCACCGCATCTCTCCTTCTTTGCCGTGGTGTGACTTTCCCTGGGGAAGTGTGAGAAATGTCTAATCATCCCACACAATTGACAGACCAAAGTGATTCCATCCAACTCCAGCTGATGGATTTATTGAGGTTGCTTATAGGAGCTCAGGCAACTCAGAGACAGCTACATCATTGAGAAATCCCTGAAAATTGCCCAGCTTCTTGCATGACAGCTTATGAGACTGCAGTTTTGGAGCTCCCTAGCTAGCTTGCAGCTCCACGGGAGTGTCTTCCTCACTGTCCATTCTTACGGATTACATCACCTTGCCATGAGTCTTGTATCCTACTGAATTTAAGTCCTGTGTGTTTTTGGAGCCTCTTGTTCCTCTTAAGTTTCCTAAGCTTTCCTTAAGGGCTTCTCTTTTTCTCTGCATTCTCTAAAAGGAATGTTGTGTTTTGAAGGAAATAGCTGCCCAGAATGGTTCAGTGGCCTCAGAAATATGGAAACCCCTGTGCCACAACTGAAAGCTCTGTATAGTTGGGGTTATATTTATGGTCATTAGAGAGTTACCTTGTAAAGCTGGTCTGGAGAGTGACTTGTACATTACTGATAAACCTGCCCTGTGTTCTGAGTTCTAACTTGAGAGGCATAGGTTTTGCTTTTATCTTTTTATCTCAGTTTTGGGATACAAGCCCAAATTTAATGCATGCTAGTCCGGCACCTATGGGTGGTCTCATTCTTTCGCTGAAGACCCTTCTTCTCCATGAAGCCACTTGCTGACATTAGTCACAGAACATTCCAGTCTTCTTGGGCCCCAACTCAAAGTCAAGGCTGTCTTATTCCCTCTTCCCATCTTTCTTTTCTGGCATCTTCTGGGATTAATAACTTGTCTAATTATAGTCACTTACTCTAATAAAATAATACCCATACTTTAAGAACATACAAAAACAAACGTACAGCAAGAAAAAGTGATCTGGAGACAAATTTAAGAGTTATGGAAAACTGAAATACTTTTTTCAAAGAAAAAGGATGATACCAATAAATAATATTTGATAAAGTGTTTCCTACAAGTCTGATAATTTGATATTGAAGGACACAAAGACTAAACCAAATGGTAGAGAACTAGGTTGTACATGGTTTGTGCTACTTATCCAATGTTTATCAGAATGGGGAATTTCCTCCTAATTTCCATAAACAACTTAAGTTTTATTCTATGAAAGCCTATTCTGTATAACTGCTTGGACCATGACAAAACAATACAATCCTCTGAAGTTCAGACCTCCTTAACAGGAAATGGAGTTGTAACTATGCTTTAAGAATTAGGATATTTTAGATAGACACTTGTACTCCTCCATTTAGCTATCAGTCTCTTGAAATAATGGACCCCAATAAATAGAATTCCCCCAGGAATCTCTTTGAAGGAGTAAAAGAAAAAGGAAACTGAGTTAGAGTGGAAATCTCTCCCAGGAAAAGATTTCACACAGTTCTGAAACTTGCCAGACTGGAGCTGAGATAACAAACAACGATGATGGATGTTATCTTCCATCTTGACCAGGACTGCTTAGCTAGGCATACATTTTCTTCTCTGTTTAAACCTGGCCCTCACGTGAAAGAAAAACCAAATGAGGAGTGGGGGCATCACTGGGCCTCTTTGTTGCTCTTCCCAGTGTGGCAACATTGGACAAATTTCTGTTTTTTCTCTATTATTTCTCTGTTTAGCCAGCTTATGAAGAACTGGTGGAAGAGTCTAGCTTGTTAGGGCTGTCAGGCCTTAAAACCCCCAGGTTTTTATGGAAAAACCTTTTCTATTGGTTTTACCAAAACTGTTACCCTGACTGTTTAAGGCTACATGGCTCTCTTCCGTGTTTTCAGATAGACACCAACTGCTTTGTTGGTTTTATACCAACTCCAACAACAGCATCTTCCATACTATATCCTGAGCGGCTGTAAAGCCCTTCATTTAGCATGATTGGTTTACATTTTACAGAATACATGCAAAAGATTCTTCCTGCTCTATAGGCTGATTATTTTTGCTTTACATCTAATATCCACTTATGAGGAAGTACTTACCGTGTTTGTCTTTCTTGGTCTGAGTTACCTAGCTCAGGATGTTTTTTTTTTTCTAATGCTATCCATTTGCATGCAAATTTCAAGATGTCTTTGTTTTTTGCTGCTAAGCAGTATTCCATTGTATAAATGTACTACATTTTCTTTATCCATTCTTTGGTTGAGGACATCTCGGTTGTTTCCATTTTCTGACTATTATGAATAATGCTGCTATAAACATAGTTAAGCAAACATCCTTGTGATATGATTCTGCATCCTTTGGGTATATGCCCAAGAGTTATGATATTGCTGGGTTTTGAGGTAGATTGAATCCGAATATTCCGAGAAATCGCCATACTGATTTCCAAAGAGGCTGTACAAGTTTGCACTCCCACCAGCGATGGAGGAATGTTCTCCTTTCTCCACATCCTGTCTATCATAAACTATCATTGGTGTTGTTTGATCTTAGCCATTCTGATTGGTGTAAGATGGTATCTCAAAGTCATTTTGATTTACATTTCCCTAATGGCTAAGGATGTTGAGCAGTTCCTTAAGTGTCTTTCAGCCATTTGATATTCTTCTGTTGAGAATTCTTTATTTAGATCTGAATCCATTTTTTTATTTGGATTATTTGGTATTTTGATGTCTACTTTGTTAAGTTCTTTATATATTTTGGAGATCAGTCCTTTGTCTGATGTGAGGGTGGTGAAGATCTTTTCCAATGTTGTATGTTGCCGTTTTGTTTTATTGACTGTATCTTTTGCCTTACAGAAACTTCTCAGTTTCAGGAGATCCCATTTATTTGTTGTTACTCTCAGTATCAGAGCTATTGGTGTTATATTTAGGAAGCAGTCTTCTGTACCCATGTGTACAAGGCTACTTCTCACTTTTGCTTCTATGAGGTTCAGTGTTGCTAGATTTATGTAGAGGTCTTTGATCCATTTGGACATGAGTTTTGTGCATGGGGATAGATATGAATCTATTTGCATTCTTCTACATATTGACATTCAGTTATGTCAGTACCATTTGTTGAAAATGGTTTCTTTTTTCCATTGTATAATTTTATATTCTTTGTCAAAAATTAGGTGTTCATATGTGTGTGAATTAATATTAGGGTCTTTGATTCAATTCCATTGGTCCACATTCCTGTTTTTATGCCCATACCATGTGTTTTCATTACTATAGTAGAGTGTGAAGTCAGGGATGGTGACACTTCCAGAAGTTCCTTTATTGTACAGGATTATTTGGGGTATCCTTGCTTTCTTTTTTTCATTTGAAGTTGAGAATTGTTCTCTCAAGATCTATGAAAAATTATGTTGGGATTTGGATGGGGATTACATTGAATCTGTAGATTGCTTTTTGTAAGATTGACATTTTTATTATGTTGATCCTACCTATTCAAGAGCATGGGAGATCTTTTCATTTTCTGATATCATTTCCAAAGACTTAAAGTTCCTTTTCTATAGGTCTTTCACTTCTTTTGTTAGCATGACCCCAAGGTTTTTCATGTTATTTGTGGCTATTATAAAGCGTGATATTTCTCTGATTTATTTCTCAGCCCTTTTATAATTTTTATATAGATGGACTACTTAGTTTTTTGAGTTGATCTTGTATCCTGCCACATTACTGAAGTTATTTATCAGCTGTAGGAGTTCCCTTGTAGAATTTTTGGGGTCACTTATATTCACTATTATATCATCTGCAAATAGCAAAAGTTTGACTTCTTCCCTTCCAATTTGTATCCCCTGGATCTCCTTTTGTTGTCTTATTGCTCTAGCTAGAACTTTGAGACTGTATTGAACAGATATGAAGATAGTGGACAGCCTTGTCTTGTCCCTGATTTTAGTGGAATCACTTTGAGTTACTCTCTCCTTAATTTGATGTTGGCTGTTGGCTTTCTTTATATTGCTTTTATTATATTTAGACACCGTTCCTTGTATCCCTGATCTCTCCAAGACTTTTATTATGAAGAGGTTTGGATTTTCTCCAATGCTTTTTCAGCAGCTAATGAGATGATCATATATTTTTTTCTTTCAGTTTATTTATACAGTAGATTACATTGACAAATTTTCATATGTTGAACCATCTTTACATCCCAGGGATGAAGCCAATTTGATCAAGGAGAACCCTAAGAAAGACATTCACTGATCCCCCAGGGAAGGAAAAATAGACAAGATCTCCCAAGAAAATTGGGAGCATGGCTGGGTAGGGGAGTGGATAAGGGGCGGGAGAAGGAGAATATGAGGGATCAGAATGGTCAAAATGGGGGAAAGACAGAGAGGGAGAGAAAGGAAAGAGATATCTTGATTTTGGGAGCCATTATGGGGCTAACACAAAATGTGGCACCAGGGAAATTACCAGGAATCCACAAGGATGTCCTCAGCAAAGACCCTAAGCAATAGTGAAGAAGGTGCCTGAAATGGCCTTCCCCTGAAATCAGATTGATGTCTACTTTAATTATCTTTATAGAACCTTCATCCAGCAAGTGATGGAAGTAGATGCAGGGATCTACAGCAAAGCAGTGGTCTGAACTCCCAGAGACTGGTTGAAGAGAAGGAGAAACAATAATATGAGCAAAGGGGTCAAGACCGTGATGGGGATACCCATATAAACACCTGACCTGAGCTAGTAGGAGTGAAATGACTCTGTCCTAACAGTAGGGGAAATTTCATAGGCCCAAACTTAGCTTTCTGAATGTGGGTGTCAGATGTGTGGTTGGGGAAGTCTTTCAAGCCACGGGCAATGGATCAAGATTTATCCCTAGTGCTTGAACAGGCTTTTTGGAGCCCATTCTTTTTGGAGGGATACCTTGCTCCTACTTTTACCTAATTAAATTTACCAGCCTAAATTTAGAGGGGAGGGACTTTGTGCTGCCTCAAAGTGATGTGTCAGACTTCCTTGACTCCCCATGGGAAGCCTTACCCTTCCTGAGTAGTGGATGGAAGTAGGATTGGGAGAAGGTGGGGGGAACAGGAAAAGGAGAGGAAGTGGGAACTGGTATAAGTATGTAAAATGAGAAAGGATTGTTTCAAAATTAATTAACTAAAAAGATTCTCCCCTGCATTTAAACACGGGGAAACTGAAGATCAGTCAATAGATGTCAAATGTGTAAAGTCAGATTGTTATTGGGTTGAATTAGATCCCAGCTGAGGCTACAGGGTAAGCAGACTAACTAAAGGGGTACCTCTGGAGGTTGCTCTGGCTTCAATTCCATCTCTTAGACTTCTTCAAGCTCTTCTCCATTCTGCTAAAGCCTCCAGACAAGGAAGGGTCTTAACTAAACACAACAAGAGGAGCCTGACTACTAAGTTCAGGCATTCACCAGCTTTTGACTTGTGTTCTGTAGAAGTTTTGGTCACTACTTTTGCCAAGATCCCAAATAATTGACTTGGTCCACAGTTATTCCCATTTCCTGGAGAAGCATGAATCAACACAACCATTCAAGTAAACAGCAGAATGTCATACCCAGGATGCTCACTCCTGGGCCAAGAACAATAGAAGCCTGAGTAGATGGTGATCCTAAAAGTCAGATCAAAGAAAGAAATTTACCTGGGCTGGCATAGTTTAGATGAAAATGGAAAAGAGTCCAACAAATACAGTGTGGTTTGCAATTTTAAGACGTTTGAATCTGAAATCAACCTTCCCAGGAGATTATATGCCAGACTTTGTTCTCTTTAAAAAATGAATTAAATTAATATATCTATGTCTCTGTCTTATCTATCTCTATCTCTGTCTTTCTCCCTCCCTCCCTCCCTCCCCTCTCTCTCCATCTCTCGATTTGTGTGTGTGTGTGTGTGTGTGTGTGTGTGTTTGTATGAGAGAGAGACAGAGAGAGCATGCGCATAGAAATCAAAGGACAACTTCTTGAGTGAGTTCTCTTCTGCTGCTCTAAGGGTCCCAGAGATGGAATTCAGATCATTAGGCTTAGCAGCCATCTTGCCAGTCATAGACTGTCTCTTTCTGAAGATCTTTGTAGAAACTAGGACACAAACTCAGATAAAATGGCTATTTTAGTTATAACAGACTGAAGCTGTGAACTGGAGAGATTAGATTTTACGTCTTGCTGCAACCCTAGCACAGATGGTATATCAGGTCCGGGGTAAAATAGGTAAGAAGTGTTGCTGTTTAATTGTCTCTGTTCACTTTGAACAGTTTTGAGTGACAAGGAAACTGCCAGGAGATCTGATGTTAAGCCTCAGAAAAGAATAAAGGCTGCTATTATATGTATCTGAGAGTTTCTTAAAGAGGCAGACTTCTCTGCCATAGGGTCTGGATGTGTCTAACACTGCCACTCTGGACCTCAGTTTCTTCCCTCTAAAATGAAGGGAACAGGTACATTCTGTCTTGTGGTTTTTTGCCACCTAAACATGAATTTATAATTCTATTATTATTTGAGGAAAAGAAAGACCTACCTAGAATGGGAGACAACTCATCAGTAAACAAGTATGAGTGTCTACATTCAATGCTTTGAATCCATGTCCAAGAAAATGAGAGGAGCCTGTGCCTGGAACCCTGGTGCCAGAGAAGCAGTGACAGTGGGATGAGTGCTGTTCACTGGATAGCAAGCAGATATTGGTGAGCTCCCGGGTAATGAAATTCCATATCAAAAATAACAAGATAGACAGAATCCTTTGGAATAATACCTAAGATTGATCTCTGGTCTTCACTTTCAGGCACACACATATACACTTGCATAAACATACACATAGTCACACACGCACAGACACACACACACGAGAGAGAGAGAGAGAGAGAGAGAGAGAGAGATAGAGAGAGAGAGAGAGATAGAGAGAGAGAGAGACTTCAAGAACATATTTGGTATATTTCTCTTCTTTATTTTATTTTATATGCATTGGTATTTTGCTTAAATATATGTCTATGTGAGGCCATAGGATCCCCAAAACTAAAATAACAGATAGGTGTGGGCTGCCATGTGGGTACCGGGAATTGAACCCAGGTACTTGGGAAGAACAGCCAGGATTCTTATCCACTGAGCCATCTCTCCAGCCCCCTTATTTGGGATTTTTAAAAAAGATTTTATTTTTGTTTTTGATTGTGTGTACCGCTTGTGTGGGAGCATGTTAGTGCAGGTGTTCTGGAGGCCAGAAGAGGGTGCTGATTCACCTGGAGGTGGAGTTACTGGCAGTAATGAGTGACAGGACATAAGTACCAAGATGCAGCTAGCACTTTCCAGTGTGGAGCCATCTCCATAGCCCCTGGCAGGCATTCTGAAGCAGACTCACAAAATACAAATGTCATCACCGTCTAACAACAACAGCAATGGAAAATCTTTGCCATCTGTTCAAATTCAGTGTTAATAGAAGGGAGTTAGCCTTTTTCTCTAGCAGTCAGAATGTCTTTGAGCGTATATTGTGTACACTTCCATTTATTCCTTATCTCTTAATATCGGAAACCTGATGCAAAATAAGATCCAACATTCCCATTTTGCTGAAGAGGGGATTTAGTCCCTGAAAGGTTATAAAACTTCTCCAGTTACTGCTCTCAGGCAAAACTGTAAGAAGGAAAAATCGGATACATGGTTATTTGACTCTGATACCTAGTCCTTGATTGTAACCAACACCAGAAAAGAAATGGTAATATCTCTCTAATGTGTGGCAGGGCCTTTGATTGGCACTTCTAAAGAGATGGAGTGACTAGAAAGAAACTGAAATGTGTCTAATCAAAATTTTATGTGACAGAAGATCCTTCAGAAATGGGCAAGGAAGTGAGAGACTGCTTTGTATTTTTATTCTGTTCCTGAGATGAGAAGTGGACAGTTATGAAGACATATGACAGTCACCTAGTGATCACAGTGGGATGAGGAATCAAGAAAGTCCTACTTCTCTTAAAGTTGTCTATGTCTCTATAGGGGCTATTTTCCTGTTGATAGGAAGTAGACACTTGTTGCTAGAGGACATCCACAGGCAGAGAAGGTACTGGCTTCCCTATGTCCAGTGACCAAGGAAGGAAGAGACATTGTCATGGTGTTCTTGGTTGGGGGACACAGGGAAGGGAGAATAACTGGGGTGCATGGTCTGAAAAACCTATTTTTGAAGTTTTGCTGTGCCCTTCAGTTCTATGTTCTAAGTCTTTTAAGACATCAGTATATGAATTCGGTTATCTCATCCTCAACAATTACAATATTTACCTCCTTTGGCCATGTCAAAAACAATGACACAGGACTAGAAATTGATTGATTAAAAGACCTTCAGTTATTGAATTTGAAGTCAGCCCATCTAAGAGTGAGCCCCAGGAGGTGCCAGGAGTAGGAATAGAACACACTTTGTCAGTAAGTCCCTGAGGAAGATGAAGAGATAAATGGAGGGTGATAAGTAGATAATAGATAGGTAGAGAATGCACATAGAAAAGATGGCCATACTTACTAAACAGATAATAGATTAAATAGTGATAATAAATGATAGATGGGAAGATTATACATATGTATATATTCTTTTAGATAAGACTATAGATGGAGTGAGACACAATAGGTAGAAAAACATTGATAAATACAGAAAACATGAATGATGTGTTAAAGTCAGAAATAGAGCAAATAAGCACCAGACTTAACAATTTTAGCTTTGCTGAGTATGGAAACAGTAAACTATCATCACTGAGATCAGCTTTCACACTTATTGTTTACTATGATACCTCAGCCTTGATCAAAGATACTTCAATTTTCTAACGAAGAAGCACATTGAGTTGCAGAGAGACACCAAAGGCCATGTAGCTACAGCACACCAAGGGTTCTTGGAAAGACCTTGCATTGTAATTTCAGCAGTGTGTTCTGCTTACTTCCTGCAGCCCTTGGAAAAACAATGTACTGGGGAGCCTCCCGTGTGGAGCCTGGTTTTGGATAACTGAATGCAGGATGCTCATGGTGGATAAATGAATACAGGATGTTCAAGCTCCCCAGAGCCTGGAATGCATACAGGTAAGGCTGACAGTTCATGAAGTAGTTAAATGTGCTGCTCTGGGTCAAGAACTCAGTCAAACCATCTGACTCAATTACAATGCAAGTTAAGGATACTCGTAATTATAGCTGGGCTGCTGTCCAAAGCTTGCTTTCACTGCCCCAAGGCTAAGGCATAGCAATCTTTTAACATGGTGCAGTCAGGTAGACCTCAGTCACAAGAGCGAATTAGCTGGATCATTATTGGATTTCTGCATATTTGTCCTAACCACCACCCACATTTTTCCTCCCTTTGTTCTCACTGTTACTTTCCAACCTGAAAGGAAGTGAGGAATATTGTTTACATTTTAAGAAGGCAAGACACAGACATACTGGGTTCATATCATCCCCCACACCATACTCAATTGAGCCCCAGGAAAAATAAGAGGCTGAGAATTATGGCATCAAAGATTAAACTATGAAGAAGGCCGGTCACTCTGCCTAATAAATTTATGTACTTATTATCATTTGAGAGAAAGTAGGAGGGCGTTGTACTAGAAGCTGTCATCAAGTGCCAATCTATATAATATCGTTCCAAAACCTACAGAATTTCAACCTCCTTTACACAACAACTCGTGACTGTTTAATCTGTGTGGTACAGCTTGCCTCAGCAGACATTTACTATATTCTGTTCCATAAAAAATTAACAATATATTCAACTTTGAGGATAGAGGTACAGCTTGGTGACACAGCATTTGAAGAGCCCTCCCTAGGCCCTGGATTCAATTGCCAGCATTGCTTGAACCAAAGCAAGAACAGAAAGACTGATTGTAAAGGATGGTGTGGTGGCTCAGCAAGGTTACTCTTGCCACACAAGCCAAAGGACCTGAATGAATGTTGTTGCCAGAATCTATGTAAAAGTGGGAGAAGAGAATCAGTTTCATAAACTTGCCCTCTGACCTGCACAGGCACCTCTTAGCATGTGTACAGACACACCATACAGCATTCTAATAGTAAATAAAAACATTAAAAGAAAATGAGTTGAATTAAATTCCAGGTTTTCTGAGGAATATATATGAAATGCCCATAGTATTCTCTCTCTCTCCCTCCCTTCCTCCCTCTCTCTCCCTCTCTCTCTCTCTCTGTGTGTGTGTGTGTGTGCGTGCATTTGTGTTATATGTATGTACACGTGCCCATGTGTGAGCATTTAGATACCAGAGATCCACGTGAGATATCTTCCCCTATATTTTTCCACCTATTAATTGATAGCAGGTGTTTCGCTGAGCCTGTACCGTGTCATTTAGGCAGGCTTGCCAGTGGCAAGTTCCAAAGATCCTCTTGTCTGCACTCTCCTAGGTCTGGAAATAGAGGTTCTAGCTCTCACCCTTTCATGGACACTAGGTCCTTTTTCTTGTGCAGTGAGCACATTGCTTGCTGAACCATTCCTTTAACTCATTTTCAATTCCTGGGTCACAGTAGTGGCTCACAGTTACATTTTTATTGGGAAATTAACTGAACAAACTTATTTAACTGGCCTAAACACTTGCACTAATTTAAAAAAGTAAACACTTTGATAAGCCTTACAGGGAAAAGAACACATCTCCGATGCACCCAGACCCTACATAACTTTAATTGCTGAAAGAACAGTTTTTAAGCTACTCAGGGGTTTCCTCTTGTGCCATCCTCTAGTTTTCTACATACTTCATGTACTTCTGACTTTTGAATATTAATTTTAGTAGATACAAGAAAATATTTTAGCAAGGCTTTTGCAGCCTACAATCCCATCCAGAAGATGAATTCATGGGTACTTTTAACACTGGCAGTCACTGTTTAGATCGTAGTAAATATAAAAGAATTGGCTGACCCAACCAATTATTATGCTGTGATTGGATGTATTCTGCATTGAAAATCTGTCTGATATTTCCATGTGTCTGAAGGTCTCTGTGTCAGCTGCAAATTTACCATTAACTGCCCAGGGTGTGATCCTCCCTTGCATGCGGACACACATCAGCTATGCTGTTTCGTTTCAACCTTGCCTCCGGAAGCTTTTGATCTTGCTCCAACAGTCAAGGCTGTTGCTCTCAGGCCTGTGGCTGACCGATTCTCCTGGGGCTTCCCTCAGTCAGTCAGGGGTGGGTTGTCTTTCCATTGCACTTTCTCACTTTTGTCTAGAACAAGAACGCTGTACCTTGTTTCCTGGTGTCACTTGTGAAGAAAGTGTCAGGAAATAAGAAGAGGGGGCTGATTTTTATATCTGCCTTTCTGACAAGTCTTACAAATTTCACATGTTTCATTATTTATCCAAGTGAGGTATAGAATTTATAACTTGAAATATTTCACTTAGATTTTTTTAACTCTTTTTATTGACATTTTCTTTAAGAATTTCATCCTTGTATGTAATGTATCCCTATTGTTCTCCTTGCTCTCTCTTATCTCTCCTGTACGCCCCTCAGGTCCTTTCTTCTAAAATCCATGCCTTTTCATTTCATTTTGTGTTCCACAGAGTTTAGCTAGCACCATGTCAGTTGGAATAGCCAGCGGTGTGAAACTATTCATTGTAACCTGGTGGGC
Organism: Ondatra zibethicus; assembly: GCA_004026605.1. Lineage (NCBI taxonomy): Eukaryota > Metazoa > Chordata > Mammalia > Rodentia > Cricetidae > Ondatra > Ondatra zibethicus. The sequence goes on from PVIU01018803.1 coordinate 12,572, forward strand.
TTCCCAGAAGGTACAAAACCATAAACAAATGCCTCCCTTTCCTGGGGTCTGTGTTACTAAAAGTTCACCAACATTTCTCTAACAGTTTGTTGTATTTACGGGTTCACATTTAATAGGGTTAAACTAAGTAGTCCCATAGAGTTTAGAGCTCATTATGTAGACAAGGCTGGCCTTAAACTCAAAGAAACCTACCTGTTTCTTCTTTCTAAGTACTTTGATAAACGGTGTTCATGCATTACCATTTTCAATCTCCATATTTAGACCTTCATTCATTGATAAGCAAATCTCAATAAAAGTTTTGCAGAGGTACATCTTCACGCTTTTTTCCTCCCCCACAGTTTGCTTGTGCATGTGTTGGAGTGACTGTGTGCATATGCATGTTCTTTCAGGTGTGCATGTGTGTGGATCATTGTGCATATGGAGGCCAGAGGTGGACACTAGCATTCATCTATTTAACACCTTATTTTGGAGGCCGGGTCTCTGTCAAAGAAGAGCTCTCTGATATGGCTTGTGTAAATAGCTGGTGTGCTCTAAGGACTCCCTTTCTCTATCTTTTAAGCCTGGAATTCCAGGTGGTTCAAAACTCTCAGCCATCTCCCCAGCTCTTGCCTCCCTGTTTTGCCATTGAATAGAAATGAATGAAATGTCTGAGGTTATTTCACAGACATATTTCTACTGTGTTCCCATCAGATGTTAAAGGCTTCACTCCACTGCAAACACAGCTTCTTATAGTCCTGTGTGTTTGTTCCCATCTCAGCGCAGCTTTAGAACTGCTATGCATTCATTTCTTCACCACTCAATGCCTTGCCTTCCCTGTTGCTCTAGAATTCCATGAGGACATCATGTGATGAGACTGTCTTTATCTGTTTGCTGTTTTGTGAGTGTCTTTCCTTCCTTAGGATGCTGCCTAGGAAAATGCCAGCATTTCTTTCATAAATTCTTTTTATTTCTTTTTCTGACGAAAATGATTTGGACACATGGATTTGTCTGTCTGTCTGTGTGTCTCCTATCCCCTCTCCCTTCCTTTTGAATATACTTTCTAGTGCTATTTCTCTGCTTTTGAGCTTTGAATTGATGCTATCAAAGTTTTCTTTTGCTTCATTAGCTTAATGTCTTCTTAAAACATTTCCTTCTCTCTTCATCATTTTCCATCTTCATTTTTTCTCAGACAAAATTAACTATGTGCCAAATATAATTCAATCCACATGAAGGCCCAGTAAGTCTAACAGTGTTGCTCAGTCATTTCAGGAAAATACACACACACACACACACACACACACACACACACACACACACACACACACACCTTCATAAAGGTTACCCTTTTTAAAAGCTAGTTTTTCAAACAAGCATGTGTGATGTCAATATGGATAAAGTTTCTCCTGCCTAAAAGTGGGTAAAGGCTTTGGTGATGTGGAAGGTAATTAAAACTCTCCTCTCATTTCTCAAGCCTTTCTCACTGTCTTGCCTTAGCCCTTAGGAGCCCTTGGCATCATTCCTAATGGACTTCCCCTACTTAATATGCTGATAAAATAAATGCATCATTTGAGATTTCATGCTATCTCTACTGTGGTTATTTTGTTAAATAATTTGTATCCCTTGCTCCAAATTCATAGACTGACACATAGCTCATAATGTGGCTTGACTTGGTGACAAGACCATGGTGAAGTGAGGTAATAGGGTGGCCCACTAAACTTGGAGGATAAGGGTCTATATGGGAAGATGATTGACACCCAGAAAGCTCTCTAACTGGGACACACAGAAAGAGGGCACGGGAAGACCCAGCAGTAAGGCCAGTTTCAATTTTGGAAGATGTTCCCTCTAAAACAAACTCTTTCAGGACCTTGCTCTGACCTTGAACTCCTAGAGTCTATAACTCTGAAGTAAATTAAGCTTCAGTATGTGTTGTCACGGCTGTCCTGGCAGAATAATTAATTATCAAATTATCAAATGAAACACACACACACACATATATTAGGGGCTGGTTTCTGCGGATGGGATTGTCTGTGTTCTGGTGTGAAGCTTGCAGGGGTCTCCGTTGAATTTTAGATGCCATACATTTGCAGTGTTTCCAGATCCCATCAGAGCATCCCCTCAGAAACCAAGAGAATAATGAACACTATTCCCCAAATATTTGCATAGTTAAACTCAACCCCGTCCTTCCCTGGCAAGGGTGGCTGTAGACTGTCATGCTAGTTATGTTGAGGGGTTAGTGGAGACGTTGTTTTATCAGTACTTGCTCAGACAGTCCCCCTTCTAAACATGCACACTCTGTTTCCAGCTGCACCTGGATGAACAGAGGCTTTGTCCTCACATAATGGCACAGAGCGAATTGCAGGCTCCCTCCTAGTGCCCTTTGATGGACAGTAGCTGCTGAGGGAGAGCTGCCCAAACTTGCTATTCTAGCAACTGCTGTGGAAGCACAGACTCCCGCTGAATCAAATACTAATTATTTGGGAAGAAAAAGAGGAAACAGAACTTAGGTTTCTTCAGATTGCTCCTTTTGAAAAAGTATGTCGCACAATTGGCAAAGCCAAATTTTCTTCTCAAAACAGATAAATATTTCTGAAACCAAGAACAAATAGGTTTTGTGTCTGTTTTGATTATTGTCATTATTCTTCAGCTGTGTCCATGCTTCAGCACAGTGTAACAATACATGCGTACAATGTGGCATTGCCAGCCTAGCACACACTGAACTTTTTAGGTTTCACTATTAAAGTTCGAGTCTGTTATTCTGCTGAACATTGGAATTTTTTAAATTTACTAAATATGATAAACAACGTACTATATTATCATTATGACATTTTCAGACAGAGTGTACCTTAGTTGATTAGCTTCTCTGCTTGTCTCTTCATCACTTTCAGCCCTTGCTGCTCCTGATGCCCCTGTCCTCAACTCTTTCACAATCTTTTCCTCTTTCATTCTCCGTGTGTCTTTTCACTTAGCTATCCTTGCTCAATGACTGTGGTTACCCTTTTTGATTGGTTTTCTCATATTTAGGATTTACCCACATCTCTCTCTCTCTCTCTCTCTCTCTCTCTCTCTCTCTCACACACACACACACACACACACACACACATACACACTATAGGCTAGTTCATTTTATTTAATATTTTAGAATGCAATATGGAGACTGGAGATACAGCTCAGTGTTTAAGAGCACTGGCTGCTCTTGCAGAGGAACTGAGTCTCATTCCAGGCACATAGATGGCAGCTTACAACTATCTGTAACTCCAGTTCCAGGGGATCCAATGACCTTTGCTGGCCTCCATTACCTCCTGCATCTATATGGTACATCTAAACTCACATAAGTAAACACACATATACATAAATACAATAAGTAAATGAATTATTTTTAAATAAATTAACTTGTGAGATGGGCCAAGAAGAGTCTCAGTTCATATGGACTTTTTCCACCAAGGCTGACAACTTGAGTTTGATTCCAGAACTGACACTCTGGAAGGAGAGAACCAATCCCCAGCCGCAGAGTACTCTAACTTTATTTTCCTTGTTGTGGCTTGTGAATGACCACACACACGAAACACTAAATAAATGATCCAAAATGAAAAATGGGAGAAACACACAGTTCCCTAATGCAGCATGTTTGGCACATGTGTACTTTCTTTAAGACTAGCACCTCTGTCACTGATTTTCTGGCTGGTCTTTTTTTGAATACTTTAACAATCACTTTATTTTACTTTCTATTTATTGTCTTACAGCTTCTAGGCATTATCACGAAGTCTATTAAAATAACATTTCTTACTGCTTATATTTTCTTTCTTTGCCATTGGTTTATGGATTTTATTGAATTATTAAAACTGCAAATCGTTTTGTCCTACAAAGGAAAGAACTGCTAAAATGACTCACTGTCATCATTGATATAAGCTGGGAGAGCCTTTAGAAGGAGGGGAGGGAGGCTCCTGGGTGAAACATCACCCATGGAATCTCCACAATAGCAGAGCTCAGCAAGGCTTTCTGCCCTCTCTCTCTGCCAGCCTGCTCACCTGCACCTTCTTCCATTCTGGCGGAGCTCAGCAAGGAATCCTGGCCTCCCTTACCAGCCTTCCAACATGCAGCTTCTTCTAATCATTGGAGACCAATCCTGCTCACTAAAGGTCTGTGCTTCTCCCCAAGGAGATTTTCTCTTGTGTGGTGCCTTGGCAAAACCTGACAAGATATGACGGGTGGTTTCATCTCCTTCATGCCAATTCTTGTCACAGTTCTGCTGGAAAGGTTCAGTCTCCTATCTGAGTCCTATAGTTTGCCAAATTACACCCCTGCCTACATTTATATAAATCACTTTTAAATTTCAGTTCTATAGATTAAATAAAGGCCTGCAAGCGTGCTAAAACACAGTGAGCACTGAGCATCTCTCTAGCCCAGCCACTTCTCATTTTGGTGAAAACCTGCAAGTACGTCTGGAAAGTTGGAGATTAGGTCAGTTTTGTTACATATTTCAAATATAAATAAAAGAAAATACAAATCATCAAGGACCAGCTAGATTCAAGAATTGTTAACATTTTGTCACTTTTTATAAATATATTAATTGGTATGAATAGAAAACCATCTGTATTATGGTTCTCTGCAGAAACAAAATTAATGTAATGGACATGTATTGAAGAGGATTTATTAGGTTAGCTTACACAGGGAGGTCCCAGTAGTCCAACTATGACTGTTTCACAGCAGAGAGGCAAAATACTGTAGTTGCTCAGTGTAGGTGGTTGGATCTCTCTGCGCTGTGATGGGCTTAGAAGATTTCTGGAGAGATTTCAGTCCATGTTGGAAGCCCAAAGATGCCAAAGATGCTAATTCCGATATCAGTGAAGGAATCAGCAGCAGCAGCAGCAGCAGAAACAACAACAACAAGTTAGAATAACTTTTCAAGGAATTTAAGAGGCAAGCATCAGAGAATCCAAGCGTCCTTCTTCAGGGCCCTCCTATTTGGGTCACCACCAGAAGGGTCCATTTAAATTCAGGCTGGAGACAATGAAGACAATCCCCATAGGCACATCCACAGGTCAAACTGATATAGACAATCAATTCCTCACTGAAATAATCTTCAAGTGTGATTCTAGGTTATGCCACTAGCAATTTAAAACTATCCTCATGCTTTCCACGACTGAAAACACAGCAACCGATATATAGTCTTGGAGACTGTTTCCTTATCAATTTCCATCTGCCTGTGGGTACAGGTTCCAGTGTTTTCATGTTTGTCTATATTACTCTGAGCAGTGCACTACCTGACACCTTTTTTTAATGTATGGAGTCATTACTCTGTGTGTGTGTGTGTGTGTGTTATATACATCAGCTAAATATGGAATACTTATGTGTGTGGTTAAATGTTTTATTTAAAATCTGTTTTTAATTGAAATAAATGGTATCACACTGAACATGCTTTTAATTATTTGTTTATTTCTATTTGCATTTGGTACGATAGTAGTAATGACTTGACAAAATGTAAATGCCCATAAGAGACAGCTTCTGACTGTGCCTGTGAGAGATTATCTTGATATGTAAGTTGATGTAGGAGGACCCATGATGACTGCACTGTGTGATGACCAGACTAGTCCCTGGACAGGATCTTGGACTGTATACATGGCGAAAATGTGCTGACCACTATAAGTGCTCATTGTTTTCTGTTTCAAGACTGTTGATGCAATGTGACAAGTTGCTTCAAGTTCCTGCAAGTACAAGTTCCCAGTCACATCGTAGCTGGAACTGTGAGCAAAACAAGCCCTTTCTCACATAAGTTGCCTTTGTCCATGTATTTTTATTACATCAGAGGGAAAGAAAGGAAGACAGTGTGTAGTTGTTCTTTCTCATTTGAATAAGATTTGTAATGAGATTATTGTAAAACAAATACAATTTTAGATGTCTCATCTTATCTGCTACTGAAATGATGAAAACTAAATCCATGGTATTGCTGTTCAAACATCTTCAGTTCTTGAAGTACCCAATTCTTTATGTCTTTGTCAACTACTGGAGTTGATAGACCTTTAAACACTAATAACACATTAAAGCTATTTTAGTTTCCAATTTTAAAATGTCTAGGATATATTTTTTGTCAGAGTGAGTTTAGAGTTTACACTGTTCCTAGATTTCATAATTTAATGAACATACAAGAGGAAGATTCCTGCTCCCATGGAGTGGCCACTTTCAGGATCCAAGAACTCAGACAATATCTCTTCAGTTGTGCATGGGTAAGCAAGAAAATGTGCAACACTGAGAAGCATAGTGACTTAGTTCTAAGAATGGAAAATGTACTGGTAAAAATGAGGGGAACATGTGCAAATGCACCACTTAATAATTTTGACCTGTAGTTGAGAAATAGTTTTTCCCCTAATCAATTGCTTTGACATCAGATAAATTTCCTACATACATGTTAAACATATGAAAGTATAACTTTGGTATCCAGAACCTTCAGTTAACTATGAGAACATTATTTTTGCCACTGGCTGTAGAGCTACCTTTTTAAGGGTTACTGTGTAACAGTACATTCCAACACAGCATATTAAAGCACGAGCAAGCAGTGATGCATTCATTCACCAATGTATGGGGTGATGTAGCTAATGGTGCCATCTTGGGGTTCTTCTCTGTGCATTTGTCTCTTTGAGCGACTCAAACAGCTGGAGCCAGGAAGAGTAGGTCTCTGTCTGGATCCATGAGGAGTCTGAAACACATTTGAAATCTATAACAGCAAATCACAGTGGCATGTCAAAATAAATCACATTTCTACTTAAGGTTCTCATTGTAGAAATACTTAAGAAAAATCAAATTCAGAATTTTCACTAGATAATGTTTAATGAAGACAAATAGTTTCACTGAAATTCTCTTTCAAAGAATGTTCTCTGCAAAGAGAACTTGTCCATCCTGAAATAATGGCTCTCATGAGCTTTATTTCCCTCCTCAATCATTATCCTGCCAGAATTTTTTCTCAATAACATAAAAGGGAAATGAAAGAGCTCAATATCCCAGACTCTGTATGGGTAGACTTCTAGAGTCAAGGGCCCTTGAAAATTGAATCAGGAGCAAAACAATTTCAGGAAAGAAAAGAAATACATCAAAAGTAATATATATATATATATATATACATATACATATACATATACATATATATACTAAAACATAATCTTTATGAGCATGTAGACTTTGTGTTTCAAATATTACCATGCACTAATTTCTTCTAGTAGAAAACATAGCTCTAAATATGAGATAATGTGCATGTGTGCCTTGATCATCAATGCTTTGCCACAGCACTCAGCATTCTCATATCTTACTATCCTTATAGTTTGTTGTCATCATAGTGCTGTAATAACCTCGGCATCATAGTCACAGACATTAAATAAGGAAACACAGTGACAGCTAAGTCTGCAGTAACAAAAATGTGGCCATGAATACTACTGAGTAGAAAGGCAGTGTCACCAAATTCCAACCCAGGACTCTTCCACCACAGCTTCCTGTCTTCCAGCTGTATGAAATCATGTGAGATGCTAACTTGTTTAGGAGGTAGGTTGCCAGGTAGAAGGTTCCCTGGAGATAGGACTTAATGATGCAGCTAATCTTTTGTAATCTTGCTGGACTGATAATCTTAGTGATACATCTGTTTTGTAGTCACCAGTTCTTCTGTGTTCTCCTAACCCATGCTTCTACAAGTGCCCGCAATGATGCTTTTATAAGGAACTTCACACACATTCTCTGTAAGGAACTCCTCCCCCTTGCTTTATAAGGAAACCCCCCCGCCGTTGCACTGTAAGGAACCCCTTCTCCATGCTCTGTAGGACCATGGTCTGTCAGGAAACCATCGCCCATGTTCTGTAGGAACCCCTCCCTCACACTCTGTAAGTATATGCTCACTCATGCTCTGTAAATACTCCCCTCACACTCTAGAAGGAAACCCACGCCGAAGCTCCTGTAAGGACACCCTCTTCAATGCTCCTCTGCTGTGGGAAAATTCTCTTGTACACTGTAAAGATTTGTGACTCATATTGGTTTAATAAAATGCTGATTGGCCAGTCACAAGGCAAGAAGTATAGGTGGGGCAATCAGACTAGGAGAAATCTGGGATGAGTAAAGGCAGAGATGCTGTCCTCAGTGAGATGCAGAGGAAGCAAGATGAGACTACTTTACTGAGAGAAGGTACCAAGCTACGTGAATAAACATAGACAAGAATTATGGGTTAATTTAAATTGTAAGAGCTGGTTAATAATAAGACTGAGCTAATAGATCAGTTTATAATTAATATAAACCTCTGTGTATGTATTTGGAATTGAATGACTGCAGGGCTGGGCAGGACAAGAACTTATGTCTACATTCCTGTAAGGAATATCTCCCCCATACTCTCTAGGAATCCTTTCTCCATACTCTATAGGAACCCCTTTACCCACGATTTGCAAGGAACCCTTTGCCAATGCTATGTAGGAACACCTTTCCCATGCTCCTGTAAGGAAGCCCTCTCCCATGCTCTATAGGAATCCCTCCCACATACTCCTGTAAAGAACAGATCCACCATGCTCTGTAGGAATTCCTTTCCCATACTCTGTATGGAATACGTTGCCCATGCTCTGTAGGAAGCCCTCCCACTTGGGGATTGGAAATTGTAAGGTCTCGTCCTTACAGGGCAAAGCCATTTCACTAGCCCCATGAACAGACTTATATTTTGTACACTTGACCGGAGCTATGACACATGTTCACTAGGCCTTCAGTAGAGTGTATGACAAAGACTAAGACAAAAATATAAAGAACAGAAGGCAAGAAAGAGAGCTCAGTGGATAAAAAGCACTTGATATTCATGAAGAACACAGGGTTCGGTACCCAACACTCACATGGTGGTTCACAACCATCTGTAGTTCCAGTTTCAAGAGATCTGATGCCCTCTTCTTGCTGCAGCAGGTACTGCATGCACATGGTACAGAGACATATTCTGGCAAAAGTCTTACACAATTTAAATAGAAATAAATATTTAAAGAACACAGAGAATACTGTGATAGAAGAACACTTAGATTAATAGAAATCAGGTCATGGATAGTCTCAGAATATTTTTGGTGTGGGACAATTCTGTATTCTGTCAATTGTGTTTTAAATAAATGCTGATTGGCCAGTAGCCAGGAAGGAAGTATAGGCGGGCAACCAGACAGAAAGTAGAGGTGGGGCAATGAGAACAGGAGAATTCTGGGAAGGAGAAAGCCCATTCCTCCACAGTCCTGTCCATTCACCAAAGAAGCAGGATGTGACCTGCCCTGCTGAAAAAGGTACTGAGCCATGTGGCTAACATAAAAAAAATAATGGGTTAATATAAGTTATTAGAGTTAATAAGAAGCCTAAGCTAATGGGCCAATCAGTTTCTCATTAAAATAGACTTTCTGTGTGATTTTCTTTGGGACCAAATGGTTGTGGGTCCTGGTGGGAGGACAGAAACACCAATGAGCAAAATGTTATATATTTTGGCTGTGAGATTTTCATTACACACATATTTAACCAATTTGAGTTAATTTTGTGATTTATTTTCATATAAAATATCCCTAAGGGCTGTGCTATCTTAAGATACAGCATGTTACAGTCATTTCAATAGGAAATAACCCCAAATTTACTCTTATATTCATCATTCATTCATCAGCCAGTTAATTTGGAAATCTCTCTCTTTCTCTGGTGCCTAATTAAAATATATAATTAAAATATTTAGGGCTTTCTTCAGGGTATCATAGTTTTGCAAGAAGTTTCTATGCAAATGATTATAACCAAATGTGGAAACTGTTGCAAAACAAACACATAAATGTTTCCTGTGTCTTGAACATTCAGATTTATTATATAAATAGAGACTTTATGTCTGTAATGAGAACTTTTGCTTAATAAATTGTTTAATGTTAATAATGTGTACATATTTTATTGTTCTTTTGTCTTACAATTCTTCTTAATATATTTCATAATTAAGATATATGATGCATTTGAAATTTTATTTAGAATTTACAATTTTAAAAAATTAATTAGAATATATTTACATCATTTACCCTTTCCCTTTTTTCCTTTCCGCCTCTCACTTTGTCTTTCTCTCAATTTCATTTTCTCTTTTACTTCAGATAGAATATATATATGAATATGTACAGTTCTAAATATATAAATACAATTTAGTCAACACATACAATGGTATTTGTATGTTTGAGTTCAGTACTGACCACTTGGCATTAGATATTCAATTGTGTGTGTGGGGTGCTCTTCCCTAGGTAAGATTATTTTAGCCTAGGGTTGAGACCGCATAAAATTCCACTATTCTGACTTGATGTGTCTATTGGTGCTGTTTTTGTTCTAGTCTTATTTACTGCCATATTGTTGAAATATATGGATCTAACTTCCCTGTCATGTCTCAGAGATGTAGTCTCACGTTAGATCTCTTTGGGCTCTTAAAACTTTTTTCTCTCTGTTCCATGGTCGTCCCTGAGCCTTAGGTACAGGAATCATGTTGTAGTCACATGTGTTTCCTTTTTCATAATATGTATTCTTTAAGATTTCATACACGTGTGCAGTGAATATGATGAGATGAGGAACACACCCACCATCCATCTCCCTCTATTTTGTATCACTGAGAATTTTTTAGGATGCTTGTATTTCCCTTCACAAATCCTGTGTATAACAAGGTGGTTGATGCTATGTTGCTGAAACAGCAGGCACAGAAATGCTTGGAGGGGATAACACACAAGCTTCAGGTATTGATTTAGCCACAGGGAGGATGATTGTGACTGAACAATTTCACAATCCAGAAATTGGGCTGGCTTCATTTAAAGACACTGCCATGTATTCTGTATCTTAAAAGACAGCTCATATCTATAGCACTTAAATGGATTATTCTTGGAAAGTAGATTTTAAGCTCCAAATGACAGGGAAAAACTGGATGGTGCTTATTTGCTCATCAAATTGTGTGGGAACTAAGATGATATTTTGAGAGTAGGATGAGAGGATTTAGAGTTCTATGAGATTTTGTGAGTAGGAACGAGAACTCCATAACCTAGTAATCCTTCTTTCCCCTTCCTTTCTTCCTTCCCCTCTTTCATTTCTTCCTTCTTTCCTTCTTCTTGCTTCCCCTCCTTTTCCTCCTCCTCCTTTTCTGTTTTTGGATAGGACAGGGTCTCATGTAGATTGATAGTTCAAACTAGCCTCTGATGACCTTGAATTCCTGTTCTTCCTGATTCTACTCAAGGAGTTCTGAGATGTAGATATGCACAATCTCAACCAATTTATACAGACAATGCTGGGGTTGAACCTAGTCCTCCCTGATTGCTATGTATGAGGGATAGGTATAGGCACTATCAACTTAGTTATAATCACTCTTCTTACTCTAACCCCTGAAAAGCCATAGGTAACAGGTACAACTAAAACCCACATGTTAGCTCCTGAAAAACCTGTAGCTTCTGAGGTTTTATCTAACACAATGTTATAAAAATTATACAATATATCATAAAACTAGTGCAATTTTTTACAGTGAACATTTTCCATATTCAGCTACTTATTATTAGTTATTTTAGGTTGGTTAATTCCTCTTATCTTGTGTGTGTGTGTGTGTGTGTGTGTGTGTGTGTGTGTGTGTGTGTATGTGTGTGTGTTTACTCCAGTTCATGTGGCTATGTGACTGTGCATTGGTAAAAGCATGAGTATGGTCAGAGAAAAACCTTGGGTATTGGTTCTCATCTTTTACTTTGTTTGCAATGTGATTTCTTGCTATTCTTTGCTGAGTACACCAAGCCACCTGGCCTTCAAGTGTCTGGAGACTGTTCTGTTTTCTTTCCCTATTACTGTAGAAGTGCAATGATTATGGATATGAACTTCGCATATCTGGCTTCCTATGGGTTCTAGGGATCTGAACTCAGGTCCTTATGCTTATATAGCAAGTTCTTTATCCATTGAGCCATATTCTTTTTTATTTATTTCATAATTATTTAAACAAATGTGCTTGACAAAAATTTCAACCTGCATATTACCAGCTAGATGTTAATATTTGTTACTTTGACGAACCTTTGACAAAAGATGAATTACATTTGATCTTCTCTAGCTGAGCATTGGTAGAATCATATTCTGAAACAGCAATTCCTCTTTACCACCACCTCAGAAAGTCTAACTGGATTATTATCAGGCACATGCCACCACTGGACAATAATTATTTTGATTTTGTTCTGTGGTTTAGATTTGAAAAATCTCATGAATTCAATAATGTAGTCACAGAAGTATGAAGGTATTTGAGTAAAGCAGCCTTTATACAGTATATATTAGAAATTTTACTGTGTGTACTATTTCTGAATACAAGTTTCTACCCATTTATTCTATGGCTTATTTATTGATTTCCCAGTTGATCAACAAGCTATTAAAACTTAACTTATGAGGCCAGGGTTTTTGACTTTCACTTGTAATCTCAGAGCTGGAGGGAAACAAGAGAGAAGGATGATCGCTAGGATTCAGTGGCAAACTAGCCCAGTCTACTGTGGGAGTTCCAGGATAATGAGAGATACTATCTTAAATTGAAGGCACAACATCTGAGAAAGGTACCTAACGTTGACTTCTGACTTTCACTGTATATGCCCCAACACACATATTCACACACACACACACACACACACACACACACACACACAGAGAGAGAGAGAGGGGGGGATCTGATATGATAGCTACAAATAAATGGCATATTTTTCTGTTATTTTTCTCATTTACCAGTAATGTCACAGGTTTAGTGCTTTTTATAGTCATTAGAATATGATAGTACCATCTTTAATTTGACCATCATACTGGGGAGCAAGCCATTGCTTCTCCTGCTGATCAAAAATATCTCTCTATTGTCTCATAATGGTGAGTCTTTTAAAATGTTAGAAGTTTCAGTTAATAAACAATTACACAATTTCTTCCCTTCCTGTGGTGGTTTGAAAGAGAACAGCCTTCGCAGGCTTCTTTGTTTCAATGTCTGGGCCCAGGTGGTGCAACCCTGTGGAAAGTACAAGGAGGCCTGGTTTATGGAGGAGTGGCCCTATTGAAGGAGCTGTATCCTCATTTAAGAAAGTGTAGCCTTGTTGAAGGCCATGTGGCCATTACTGCGGGTGGTTTGTGACGTTTTCCAGTTAGTTTTCTCTCTTTCTGCCTCAAGCTTTTGTCTTAGTTACAATCTCACAGCTACTGTAAGTACAATTTCTGCCTGTGTGTTGCAATGCACATTGCCATGATATTCATGGACTCTAATTCTTCGGAACCTAATTGAATGTTTTCTTTATAAGTTGCTTTGGTCATGGGGTTTTGTCCCAACAATGGAAAAGTAACTAATATTTTGACCTTTCTTCTCTGAAATCCCCCTCATAACCCCTTCATTCCTGCTTAAAATCATGCCAGTTTTTCTTTAATATTGTTAAATGCATACTTACATATGTGCATACATATATAACCTGCAGAATCCATTTATTGTTGGTTGTATGAATTTGATTTCAGGACTGACCAATTAGTTTTGGATAGTCAATTAGGATTCTCAATCCTTGAAAAGACTAATTTTCCCTCTCTCAGAAAGTCATTAGTTGCTTATTTGTCTTCATCTAGAGGCAGGGTTCTGCAAGATTTCCTTTTTCTATATTAGCATGAGTATTGGTGTTATCATTGCTCACGTCTTTTGTGGGAAATCATATTTTTGAAGTATCATTTTTTTGTAGCTCCATGTCATTTCTATAAAACACAATCTCACAGGAGACTTCTTGATCCTCTGGCTTTTATAATTCCTCATCCTCTGATTTCTTTGGTTCATATGTGGAATTATTTCCTGAGTGCTTGTGATAGGGTGTATTGTAGATGTATCTGTTATGGCTGGAATCACCATGAACAGCTATTCTCTGAAATTTTACCAGTGGTGGTTTCTGTAATGGTTTCTGTCACCTGAAAAGAAAAGCTTCTTTAAACAGGTGTGAACCCTTCACCTACATATGGGATAAGTATAAGAATTTATTATGCAGTAAAAAGCCATATCGGCCTAACAAAGTGGTAGCAGTAGATGTTCCTCAAGGTCTACGACTTCACTGGACCTCAGTAGTTGTCCTGGTTTCTAGTACCAGATATGAATATTCCTCCTGGTGAATAAGACTTAGTTCCGATTAGACAACTTTTCATGACAAACAAAATGTGACTGCCACTATTGCTATTGCACCTTTAGCATATGCCTGCCATGCTGGTTATTGCTGTGGCTCATAAGCATCACTTCTGTGTTGGGCAATTGACTGCTTTTCCCCCTTGACATCTTGCATAGCATGTTCTGGTACTGTGAAGGCTAGTCCTCAGGAAGAGGACATTAAGGCTGTGTTCAGCTTGGCTTTTCTAAGCCATGTATGCTTGACTCTAGAAACAGAGACTTATCTTCAAACTTTGAGAAGCAACCAAAGACAAGAGCACTTGTTTTGGTAGTCATTTCAACTCCTGTGGTCAACAATTTAAAAAAAATTCACATACCTAGTATATAACTCCCCAGTGATATAACATATATATATATACATATAAAATCCCCATTCCATTTTTCTTATTATATACATATATAATTATAAATATTATATATAATTATATGTATATGCTTTATATGCAAATATGTTATATACATTATATATACAAGTAAATGTGAGATATGATACACATACACACACACACACTTAGATGTATTATATCTAACTTTAGGTAAGAGTAAACTAATATGATTCCCTAAGGTTTTTTCAAGCACCCTCAGTGTTATTTATCCTTTCTTGCTCCCTTTTTCTTATTGACCTCTTCCCTAAGGAAAGCCCCCATCATTTTCCTCATCACCCCTTTATATAACCTGTATCCTACTCTTCCTCCCTTTGACCCTCTTCCATATCACTTTTTACTTTTCTGATTTCAGTGGTTACTCCATGTTGTAGTCACTTATGTGTATTTAGAGCTAGATACTGCAGATGAGAGAGAACATATAGTGTTTGTCTTTCTGGATTACCTCGCTCAATATTAGCATTTTCATATGCTTGAGATGTCTATGAACTGTCAGTTTCTAATTGGCTTGGTTGTTCTGATTTCTTATTTGTTTTCGTTATACAGTGTTAGGATCTCTTATATGCCAGGCCAGTGTTCAACATTGAGTTACACTTGTAGCTCATGTTTGGTTTCTTTTATTATTGAAATGAAGTGATCCATAAGTAGTATCAATGGGGAAAAGTTCTTACACCAAATTTGACAGCCTCAGTTTAGGAGCTAGGTCTCTCTGACTCCCACATGCTGTACTCTGATCTATACATGTGTGTTTTGGCACAAGTACCTGCCAATATGCAAACAGGCACACAACTAAGTAAATATTAAATGTAGGAGCTCTTTTTTTCTTTTTCTTTTTGGTTTTTCAAGACAGGGTATCTCTGTGAAGCCCTGGTTGTCCTGGAACTTGCTTTGTAGACCAGGTTGGCATCAAGCACAGAGATCTGTCTGCCTCTGCCTCTCAAGTACTGAGATTAAAGACATGCACCACAACCTCCTGACGAATATTTTCTTTTCTAGAAACTGCTTCTTTTTCTGATTTTTATTTAATTTTTAATGATACCCTAACACATTAAAGACGTAATTTTATTATAATCCTCTTGTTAAAGTTTTACTCTTCTGTTTCATTTTCTGGAAATGCTATACTAAATTTGGTTTTAGAAACAATTTTAATCCTTTCTGAGAGATGCTTTGATGTCACAATGAAGAGTAGAAATTGTTTGAGCACACATTTGATTTCTTGAGTACTGGTAATACGTTGATTCGCTGCACTGATTTTTACCCCCAGCCATGTCAGATGATTTGTCGGAATGCAAAAGTGAATTCTGTCCCTGAAAATGACAGGAGGGCATTCTAGTTGTTTTGGTTTCTGTGATAATAAACTGACTGAAGCAAACTCTGAGAAGGACTTTATTTCATCCTGCAGGTTATAGGCTATCTCCTAGGGAAACCACTCAGGAACTTGAGGCAGGAGGTTATAGCACAAAGTGCTAAAGGAAAGTGCTTCTAGCTTGCGTTCTCTGGCTCATTCAGCTGCTTTCAATTATATAGCCCAGGACCACCTGCCAATGGATGGCACTATCCACAGTGAGCTTGACACTCCTCCATCAATTACCAATTAAGAAAATGCTGCACAGACATGGCTGCACGCCAGGATCATCTAAGAAATTCATCATCCTTATACACAGAGATATGTTCAGCCTTCATGTCTCATCACAGGAGCTTCTTTTTGTAGCAAGTATCAGAGAGATTCTCAACTGGTCAAAATACAGCGAAAATGTCACAATGAGTGCATAGAACCAAATGGGATATCAGCAACATGACTCCTACCTCTTAGACTCAGGAACCATTACTGAATGAAGGAGAAAGATTCTAAGAGCCTGAAGCAATAGGTACTATCTTCTATACAGTACAGAGATGTTGACTCCAAAAACTCTTAACAATGTGGTTGCCTGCTCAAAACCTACAAGGACCACACCAGTTAACAAATGAATATGAATGGACTTCACATCGTGCCTCCTATAAAAGAAGAGAAGCAGATAATAAATTATCAGTGGCAAACTCTTAGCCTAAAATGGTCATCCCTAAACACAAATAAGGGTAACAATAATTGGACACAGTAAGTTGTGTGTGTGTATGTGTGCATATGTATGTGTATAATTAATTTAGAAAAGAAAAGTCCTGAACTGAAGAAGTAATGGTTGAGAGGACTCAAGAGGACTTGACAGAGAGAAGACAGCAAATGATGCAGATATAGGGTACTCATGTATGAAATCATAAAAACAAATAACAAACAAAAAAACGTTTTGTGCTTTTCTACAAACATTTACTGATATTTATTTGAACTTTACTTCTTGACAAAGCTGTTCTAATAAAATAGAAGAATAAAGAGAAGGAGAAAAAAGAGTATGAAAATAAGGAGAAATGAAAAAAAAAAGAATGTCAAATGTAGAATGAATTGAGTCCTGGACTTTTTTCATATAAAACCTGAGCTCTTAAACATCTTATTTATGGAAGAATGTTTTTTCTAAATGGCACATGTATGTTTTATTACTAAAAAACATTTTGTACACATTGCGTGAGTGCATGAGTTAGTGTTTTTGCATGTAGGTGCATGAATGTGTATACATGGTAACAAGAGTACACAGAGTATCTTCCATGTACAAAATTCTTGATACAGAGATGAACACTCATTAATTCAGTTTCCTAAATGTTGCCAGTCAGCTTGGTCTTTTCATCTACAGATTGCAGTTGTTTCTTATGTATGTGTGTCTATATATGGACGCCAGATGTCAGGATTAATCCTTAGGGTGCCCTTCATCTAATTTATTGAAACGGGGCCTCTTGATTGGCCTAGAACTTTTCAATTCCAGACTTACTGGTGAGGTAAGTCCAGAGTTCCACCCCTCTCACTTGCCAGTGATGAGATTACAAAAGCACCCTATGAGATTTCCATCCTTTCATGTGGGCTCTGAGAGTAAACTAAATGGTCATGCTCATTCAGCAGACACTTCACTATGCTTCCTCCTCATTCCTGAGGGAATTCTGGCCAACTTAACCAGCCAGATCAATCTCATTCTTACCTGGCAATTATAGGGTATATCTGCTCAATTTACAAAGAGGCTTCAGTTTCCGACACATAATTGTAACAGTGCAGCCTGAGGACATTATCTGAGATGCCTATATCACGAGAAAGTGGGCACAGATGTAACTAGCTAAGTAACAAATTAGAACAGCTTTGTCAAGAAGAAGAAACGCTCAAATAAATAACTATCAGTAAATGTCTGTAGAAAAACACAAAATGTATTTAAATTTGAAACGAATAAAAAAACCTAGAAACAAAATTAATATTCACAGAACAAAAGAAAATTTTCAGCAACATGTGTATAAAGAACCCAATAGAATATTGAAAGAAGTGACTACAAAACCAATAGATTAAAAAACCTTTTCTAGACAATTTTGTCATCAGACAAAAAATGAGATGAGATGGGTAGTAATAAAAGAAGACTCATAGGAACAATTAGAAAATTATAAAATGTTTCTAAGAGATACTTCACAATGATTGTGGAAAGAATCAGAAACAGAATAGGTAGAGAAATCAGAATGAAAATCCTTACATGCAGAGCCAGAGAGCCTAGGGTAAAAAGCTGATGACATATTTTAGTATTCAGAAGTATCTAAATTATTTGGGGATGATGTCAACATGTGAAATATGACAAGGGAAAGACATACATTTCCAGGGATTGACTTAAATGGGCAGTAAGGGAACAAAGAAAGAACAGGAACATGGACACATGGATTGAGAGAGGCTGGCATCAGATGGAGAAACCCCAGCACACTGGAAGCTCAGCATATTTATTGTACACAGTTGAACAGAGAGGCAAGGTTACTACACACATCAGGTCAAAGGCAGAAAACTACATACAAATAAACAAGGCAAGGTTATTGTATATAACTTAGCATAAGAGGTTTAGCTATTTCAGTAGTAGTAATCTCTCTAGAAGGGCAGTCTTTAGGGTGTAAACATGTGGAGGGAAATATCTATAATAGACATTTTCTGCACACACTATCATCAGCTGCACTCAGAACATGAGGAGGAAGCCTTTGCTATCCCACTGCGCCTCACCTGTGGAAAGCTTTGCTATTCCCATGAGGCTGAGGCCCCTGATGTGACACAAGAAATGTGGACTAGTTACTTTACTTGCTCCCTACATGATTCTTGCTTGTATACATTTTAAAGTTTATTTTTGATCAATTTATACATATGTACAGTAAAATACAATCTTACTCCTTACAATTCATGCTGGGTACAACCCAACACACGTAATCCCACCCTTTCCAATTTCATATTGTCTTCTTAAAATAACAAAAGCATATAAAGCCAAATTTTCAACCAATATGTTCATAGGTGTGAGATTATGTCATGGCGCATTAGAAACCTACTACTGGTCACATCCCAAAGAAGAATTATTCTCCTTTCCATAGTTCCTGTCAACTGCCAACAGTTTTGGGGGCATCATGAACTCCTTTTCTATTCTTTCTGGAATTTCAGCTAACTCAATCATGCCCAGTCTTTTTTTTTATCTTTATGACATTTTTATTTTTTTAAATTTCATTTTACACCCAACCACAGTTCTTTCCCCCTCCTTTTGCCCCCCTTCCCTCCTCACAAGCCCATCCTGCATTGACTTCTCTTCATGGGTAAGAGCTTCCATGGGGAATCCCCAAAGTCTGGCACATTAAAATGGGGCAGGACCAAGCCACTCCCTGCATTAAGACTGAGCATGGCATCACATCACAGAAAATGGCTCCAACAAGCTAGTTCATGCACCAGGGGTAGATCCTGGTCCTACGCCTGGGGCCCCTCAATAGTCCAAGCTTCACCACTGTCTCCCACATATGGAGGGCCTAATTCTGTTACATGGAGGCTCCCACAGCTGTTGGTCTAGAGTTCATGAGTTTCCATGAGCTTGGTTCAGTTGTCTCTATTATGATCTTGATGTCCCTTGTTCATATATTCCCTCCTTACTCTCTTCAATTGGATTCCTGGAGCTCAACCTGGTCCTGGGTTGTGGATCTATGCATCTGGTTCCATCAGTTACTGGATTTAGTCTCCATGATGATATTTGGGATATTCACCAATCTGACTACTGGGGTAGACCAGTTTGGGCAGCCTATCAACTATTGCTAGGTGTCTTAGCTGGGGTCATCATTGTGGATTCTTCAAATTTCTAGAGCCAACATTTGGTTGGTGGAAATTGAACGCAGGGTTCTATGTCCTGTAAAGTCTTAATCAGGTAGCCACAGCTGTTGTGAGTTCATGACTACAATGGCCAATATCATTTCATACCACTTCCTGTTCCTTCCTCTTATATTTTTCCCTTCTTCCATAATGATTTCATCAGCCTTGGCAGAGGTCTTGAGGATAATGTCCTTTTGACTGAGCACTCACAGTAACTAATTCTCAGCACGTGGACCAGTTTGAAGTTTCTGGGCTAACAAAATACAGGCAGCTGTGTATAAGTGACTCATTCTGGTGATGTAGCACTCCAGAGAGTAGAGTAAAAGGACTGAGGGTTGGAGGTTAGACTAGGCAACAGAGAAATATTTGTCTCAAAAAGCCAACAAAACAAGGAACTATAAAAGCAAATAACTCAAAGCTCTACCTTCCTTCCTTCCTTTCTTTCCTTCCTTCCTTCCTTCTATTTATCTACCTACCTACCTACCTACCTACCTACCTACCTACCTATATATCTTAACACAGGTTCTCTCTATACAGTCCTTCTGACTTGGAACTCACAAAGATCAACCTGCCTCTGCCTCATGAGTTCTGGAATTAAAGGCATGTGTGCTCAAAATAAATTTTAAAAGTGCTATCATGATGGCTTAAGAGTTATTTTATATAAACACAAAGAAAGAAATACTTTACAATTTTGACTGAAAAATGTTGCTAGCTACAGACTTGTTTAAGATGAATTATCAATGAAATGGAAACGTATACCAAAGGGATTTTATAATTTATTGTCTGAAAATCCTGACTTTTCCTGCCTTTTATTTTAGGGCTACAAGATAGTGTGTGCCATAGAAAAGAGAGACTAGACTAAGGAGAGCGAGATCACAGGTCCACTGATTGCAAAAGGATATGGAAAGCTGCATCTGAAATGACTCAAGGAAAAAGTGAAGTGACAGGTTTGCTTCACAATTAGATACTCATTTCATTTGTAATGCGGCCTTGGACTTTAGAAATGAGTTTTCTAGAAGACACCCCTGACATTGCTTCTGAAATGTCACCAGCAGAATGGAATTATTAGCAAGTGTATTAGAAAACAAGATTAAAATCAAAATAAACAACAGGAAATTATTTGTTTCAGGAAAATTTGTGATGGGAAGAAAAAAATGATCTGGTTGCCATGAGGTTCACCTCAGATTACCTGCAATTTGTCACAGCAATGAAAAACTGATGATTAAATTAACCTGCATTGAATTTCTTCATTGGAAATGTGATAGAAAGTTCTATTGGATTAAAGAAAGGCAGGTAAATCTATTTTGGTTATAGTCCATTGTGAAAAGTCATTAGTTAATCCTTACAATGAAAATCAAAAAGCAGCTATGTGGTAGTGGCACATGCTTTCAACCCCAGGACTCAGTAGATCTCTGACTTCAAGGCTAGTCTGATCTTCAAAGCTTGATACAGGACAATCAAGGCTACACAGGTATCTATGTAAGGATATTAGCAAGAAATGCCTAGTTAAAAAGAAGAGAACAAGATTTAAAGAAACACTTGATATGACCCAAAAATTATTTCATTAATAAAGAAATATATATATTGTCAAGTAAAGCATGAGATTTACTTGACAATGAAATTATAGAATCTATCTTTAAAATGCTTATCTACAGTAAATTGATATGCACGTATATATTTAACCTTGACTCTCTTCTACTGGACAGGAAGGGGAAGGAGGGCAGTAGAATCCCACAGACTGGGTTTATAAACTATACAAGACAATTCTGCCTCTTTTTGTAACTAAAATATGGTTTGTAACAAATTAAACAAATAAAGAAGGAATAATTTGAGGACGGTTTGCATCCCTAAGCAAGCACAGAAAACTCTTAGCCTTTATTCCTACAATGAATTCCAAGAGTTCCGTTGCTGGCATGAGAAGTGCAGCCAGTTAGTTTTAGGGTAACAGATCTATTAGAGGTTCTGGTTTCTTGGCTAAGTAGTTTTGATGTGTCCACATGCATTTCCTCCTTCTCTGTGTTACCCTCTCCTTGTAGAATATGGTTACATTTTATTTTGTGTACTCAAAATAATGGTTTAACCTATACTATGTGCTTTTTCTGATGACATGGCTTCTATAGTCCTTGTGGGAGATTGCTACTCATCTTGAACAAGGTCTGAGAAGTAAAAGGCTAGAGTCAAATCAACTATATATGAGAACTTGGCATTATACCACTGTACTCAGCAGATATGAGTGTGGCATTACTGATTATTATATCCTGGCATGAGGTTATGATGAATGGGTTAGATATTGCTCTGTTTTCCCTAGGGTATGGATAAAGAAGCAATATAATTTGTGTTGGACAGTAAAATTACCTTTTACTTCCTATCCTCTGGTCCTGTGGCTGGCAACCAGCATTTTTTCCTCTTGATTAGCATGGTAACAGTCCTCTAACAGCTTGTCTCCAAACTTCCCAATATTAAATGTAGCTTTCATATTTCTATTAGAGATGGAATTCTGAGCCAATAATGAGATTAAGATTCTTTTTCATCCTCTAAAACTTCCCTTCAGTGACTGTGTGGAGTCCTCTTAATAAAGCCCAGTGTGTTTCAATGGCATGTTCTTTATTTCATGATTTTCTCTGCATGTCAGCCTGGTCTTCCCCCTCCCTCTGTAATCTCCATGTTCTGACTATATTACCTTCAAATAATGATAAGCTGCTGCTCATTCCTCTGTAGTGTAGCCCACCCTCTACATCTTTCACAGTTGAAGGTTTCAACGCTTCATCCTCTTGAGAATATAACTGATTTAAATTGTGGGATTGCATTGTTAATAATCTATGTCTATTTCTAATTTATCTTTACCTGTCTCCTCCCTACATTATTTTTTGTGGTTCCCTTTCTATTTGTCTCTCATTCTATTTCATCTCTACTGTCCTAACCCTAATGCTAGATTTGGTGACTGTGACTGTACTACTCTTTGACTGATACTCATAGTAACTAACATCTAAACATGCACCCTACTAGCATTGCTCATTTAGTCTCCAAAACTATTGAAGTTAGTCAATTGTTTTAAGTTGGACATTACTACATTTTTGTAGTGAGTCTACTTATTAGATGGGATTGCTTCTTCAGACACTGTTGCACTCTCAGAGTAGTGCTGAGGTGCTCTGGTAACATAAGGAGGGTTTACCTTCCCCCTGTAGTTGCAGTCAAATGGAGACAAATACATCTCCCTCTGCTATTACTTAGTTCCATGTTAGCATTGCAAATATTTCCAATGAAATAATGCAGATAGCTAAAAAATCCAATTGAGAATTTAATCATAGGTGCTGAATTCCTTAATGTAGGATCGCAAGAAATGAGAAATACAAACATAATATTACTACATCAAAAATTACTAATTCTACAAAAATAAACTCTTACTCGGCAGTGATTGCCACCCCTTTAATCCCAGCACTTGGGAGGCAGAGGCAGGCAGATTTCTGTGAGTTTGATGCCAGTCTGATACATAGAGCGAGTTCCAGGACTGGCTCCATAGCTACTGAGAAGCCATGTTTCAAGAAAGAAATAGACTCTTCAAGGAAATTAAAACTGTGAAATGTAACTAAAGGAATGCAAAAGAATAATTATATAATGTTAGAATATTCCACAAACACACTTCAGAACAATACAAAGATAAAACAAAGTAGTGGAGATATAAAGAAGCTATTTCAGCTAGTTCTATGTCAATTTGACACACACTGGAGTCATTTCAGTATGGGGGGATATCAATTGAGAAATGCACCCACAAGTTTAACCTGTAGGAAATATGGTGGTGGACATCCTTGATTGGTGATTGGTTGTGGAGGACCCAACTCACTCTGGGAGGTATCATACCTGGAATGGTGATCCTAAGTGCTCTAACAAAGGAGGTTGAACAAGACATGTGAAGCGTGGCAGTAAGCAGTGATCCACCATGGCCTTTGCATTAGCTTCTGCATCCAGGCCCCTGCTTGAGGTCCTGTCAAATCTTCCTTAGAAATGGAGAGTGAGCTAAGGGATGTAAAGTTGACATATCTTCTTTACTTCCCAAGTTGCATTTGGTATGGTATTTTATCACAGCAATATAAACCCTAAGACAGAAGTCAATAAAGATAGAAAATGGAAATTCTGAAAGGAATCAAATTGAAATTTTAGAATTTTAGAAATAAGTCAATTTGTCAAATGAAAGGTTCACTAAAAATCTTCTTAAATAAAATAGACTAAATGAAAAAAGATAGGATATCAAAGTTTGAAGATAAGGGGGTTAATTGGGACCAGACAATGAAGTAACCTTAAAAATAGGAAAGTATAACATAATATAAGCCTACGGGCAACTAGGAAAAGACAAAACCTATAAAACATTGGCACAGAAATGGGATCAAGTTCAAACTAACATTATAAAACCATATTTACAAGGGTCACAATGAACAATATGCTAATGTAGGAGACATTTTAATTTTACATAGCATTACATTAATGTTATCATATATACACACAAAAATATATCTGTTGTTAAATATTTTATATGTCATTTATATTTCTACCCATCTTTATTTATTACTAATTTCCATTTTTTTCTTAAAAAAAGAAAAGAAATTTTTGGATTTCCCATTTTTGTTTTTATTAAATTTTGAAAAAGTGATTTTTGCTGTCTTATTCTAAAAAGTTGATATAATTTAGATAAAATGCAACAAATATTAACATTTTAAAATTACTCCATTATTAAATCTTTTAGAATTCTTAAAAATAAATATAAAACAATTAGTTATATGGACAAGATATGTATAGAAAACACAATAAGGTGTTAGTTACATTTAATTATTGGTTGTTATGGCTAGTCTTGGTTGTCAACTTTATATCAGGAATTAACTGAAACCCAAATGCCTGGGCACACCTTAGAGACTTTTTTTTTTAAATTAAATCATTTAAATTAGAAAGACCCATTTCTAATCCAGATCTTTAAGATGGGAAGATCCACTTTTAATCTAGGACACAACGTCTGCTGGCCGGCTATATAAAGGACATGGAAGAGGAAGTTAGGTCTCTTTGCCTACTTTCCTTCACTCTTACTGGCAAGTCCATTTGTTCACTGACATTAGAGCCTACTTCTTCAGAATTCTGATGTATATTGAAGACTAGCTGAGACATACAGCCTCATGGACTAAACAACTATTTGACTCTTGGGTCTTCCTTTGGTAGACAACATTGTTGGAGCAGGTAGAAAACAGATTGCAAGTCTTTTTAATAAATCATATATATATGATTTATTATATTATATATATTCATTCAATAATTTGTTTCTTTAGAGAACTGTGACTAATATATTAGTCAATATTAAATATGTCTATTTTGTAAAAATTATAATTGTTATTATTTTACAATTATCAGTAATCAGAATCAATGTAGCAAATAATATAGGATCCTAACAGTGTGAACATAAGAAAGTATTTCATCAACTTTTTCTAGATAAAATGAAGCCACAGCACTATAGTTCTGATCAGCAATATTAATATACACAGAACATTTTTCTTTAAATCTGTAAAATTTTATAAAAATTTATGAACTTTTCAACTTTTGCTTGATGATCCTGTTTGCTTCCAATTTCCAGGAGGTTCTGTGTATGCTTTCCTTGGGTTCACCTAGGTATTCAGCTTCTCTGGGCTTGCGAGCTAAGTGCTTGGTGACCTTTATTTTATAGCTAGGGTCCACTAATGAGTGAGTACATACCATAATCATCTTTCTGGGTTTGGGTTACCTCAC
>PVIU01018804.1:0-16302 GCA_004026605.1 Ondatra zibethicus
TCACTGTAGGAAGACTGAGATTATATGTAAGTGTACTGTACCCAGTTTTAGCAAGTCAGTGTGGATTTTAACTCACTTACAGATACTCACAAAGCAGGTAATTAGCTCAGTGAGCCATCTTCCCAAGCTGCATACTTCTTAATTTGTTAATATATAAAAACAAACAAAGCATCAATCTATGAATATAGCAGAATATCATTAGGGATTATTTCATTTGTGGCAGCAATCACTAAAACGGCATAATCTGCACCATGTCCTCTGTGTACATATTCTGGTTGTTAGCTTGGTAATTTGTGGTACTCTCAAGAGTGGGAGTGGGTGTTTGTCAGACTCTGTTGTCTGCTCTTGGGGCACTTTTCCTCCCATTGGGCTGCTTTGTCAAGCCTCAATAGGAGGACTTTTGATTTGTCTTATTGTATCTTCCTCTGTCTTGAGTGATTGTTCTTTCTTGGAAGCCTGGTTTTAAGAATGAGGAAACAGACACTGAGTGGATCTTGGATAAGGGAGTTGTGGGAAGCTCGGAAGAAGGGAGCAAGGGGAAAATGTGATTGGGATATAATTTATAATAAAATATATTTTCAATAAAATTATACATATGTATGTATATATAGTATATATAGATATATAATAAATATATAAGTAACTGATGGCACAATATATGCTTACATATTAGAGTTTCTAACATGGAAATTATTTTGGCAATTACATTCTATTCTTACTTAGGTAATAGATTTAAATACCATCTAAGCATTCAACATGATATATACAAAAATAAAGAGGCATAAATATTTATAAGCAGAAAAGCAAAATAGGCAATGTAGTGAATGATAATCTACTCATTATGTAGGAGTTGAGTAAGCACAGTTGAGTGCAGAGTAAGAAAAAAAGATGACAGGAAAGTCTGCATGTAAATGGAAAATTCTTGAGCTCATGTAATTGACTAGACTTTGAAAACAGAATATAACCAAAGTTCAATTATTTATAGTCTAGAAATAATACCAGGACAAGTATATTCCACCAATTCCTGTTATATGCAGGTACTTTAGAGTTCAATCAAATTTGTATAATTGAATAGTGAAAGCTACAAAGATTGAATTAACATTCAGTCACCTAATTCATCAATATTAAGCTCTGAAATATGTTGTTTATACTTTAGACAAAATATTTATTCTCTCAAAGTTTCACATTCCTAAGATAAAAATGAGTATCTATTACAGAATTTTGTTGTTAATGTTACATAGAATACCATATATTGTAAACTGGAAATTAATATATTAATATGAAATGTACTGTCCATTATCATACAATTTATTTCTTATATATGCATTTGGTACGGAAGAATTTTAGAAAGTGTTAGGTATCTAATCAAATAAGGAATTTGTTAATTTAAAAACATACTTTTAAAGTTTCATTACATTTTTAGCTCATCGTTTCTTTGTAAGTGCATGCACAAAAGTTTTTGCAGGTACCTACAAAGAGCAGAAAAGGGTGTCAGAGACATTGCAGCAGGAAGTACAATTTGTGAGCCACATGCTATAAATTCTGGGCATGATGACTATGCAAGATACTTTCTTTTAATCATGATGACCTATGTTCATTTCTTTAAGACCTACATGGTAAAAGGAGAGAACCAATTTCAGAAAGCTGTCATATGACACACACACACACACACACACACACACTCACACATACACACCCAGACACACACTACACAAACATGATTGAGAAAACAGAACACATACATGTTTTAAAAATTAAAAAAAAATTAATGGAATTACATATATCATTTTTGATCATACAGAATAAAGTATGGACACTAATACAATGATTAATATACAGGATATATTCAATATATAATTCATCATCATCATCGTGTATGCTCCAGCAATGCTTAAGGATATATGGGCAGCCCAACAATGGTGGTTCTCCAGCTGTTCTTATCCTGGCCAGTCCTAGATGCTTAAGTTATTGTCGTATGCATTGTTCCACAGTCATCCTTTATACTGTCTATCCAACATTTATTGCCTTCTTCTTTGCCTTATCCCATGCACTCTTCCAAGCAGTACTATCTTCGGATTTCTGCTGTCATTTATTCTCATAATAAAGACAAAGTATCTTGAGTGCCATTGCCATATCCCATGGTTCATTTCCTTCAGTAGTAGATGTTTCTTAATGTCATCATTGCACAGCCTATCTCTTGGTGTGATGACTAGAATCCCCCTGAAATGTTTCACCTCAAACATATTCAGCCATTGTTCTGAGGAGCATTTCATTGTTCAGGTTTTGGAGTTTGGACAAAAGAACTTTGAGAAACAATGAGTTCTACAAATACCCTGAAAAAAATCATAATACTAGAAAATGCCTATAAAGATACCTTTGCGTCAGTCAAAGTCTGTGGAGAACTAAGTGACCAGTTTAAGACAATCGTAGAAGTGTTGCATGGATGTTCCCTCTCACCACTGCTCTTTAATATATTCCTGGAATTAATAATAGCAACAGCCCTTGAGGATGAGGAGATAGGCATGCAAATATGTGGTGTGTGAATCAATAACCTGTGTTTCACTGACAATAGAGCACTACTTGCTGACAGTCCAAATGAGCTGTAGACCTTGGAAAATAGAGTGGTGGAAATAAGTGAAAAATTTTATGAAAGTAAGCATCGAGAAGACTGAGATACAACACTTGGGAAGGGCACACAAGGATTTTAACATTGTAATAAAGAATCGGAACCTTAAGTAAACAGTCAACTTTGTCTGTCTGGGAGGAAACCTCAGTTCAAAGAAGTAAATTGTTTCACTCATCAAGAGGCAGACAGGGATAGCAAGAGCTGCATCCCAGACACTGGGAAAGGTCTGGCCAGCAAGAGACATAATGATAGCATCAAAATTACAGGTATATGAGACACATGTCTTGAATTGCCAATATATATGACTTTTGTAAACTATTGCGTATGAATAATATTTATTCACCAACCATCCTCAGTGTTGTCCACTCCAGCTTTCTTATCTCTTATGGTTATTCATCTCTTATAGTTACACAAACAATCACAAATACAGACAATTTTTTATGAAGTGTGCACTTTCAGAATGTACCACAAAGAGAATAAAGTTTGGTGTTGATTTCTACGTCACTCTGTGGTTTGGATTGCAAATAACAAGCTTCAATGCAAATAATGCAAACACCATGGTCCATTTCTCAAATACTCTTGAATCCCAATTAAAATGTTAGAACTATGCTAAATTTTAAGGTGAGGTATGTGGTATTTTACTTATCATTAGACCAATTCTCTATAAAACCTCACAAAATATTCATACTATCAATTAAAGCCTAGAAAATTTAGCTGTGTTAGATTTTTAAATATTGTTCCCTTGCTAAAGGAAAAGAAAGGCAATGGTTAGTAATATTGTCTCACCTCCTACTCATTCTTCTCTATCTGGAATAATATAAAAGAAGAAAGAATCACCATGAATGTGATACAAAGCTAGACTTCAGAATAATGACTTCCAACCATATGGGACTTGTCTATTGAGCACTAAGGATCTATTACCTACTCCGTACATGATCTCTTGTCTTCTGGAACATTGATCATTGCTCACATTTACTCCAATGAGTTAGAATTACATTTTCTGCTGCCTCCATGATTACACTGAATACTTTAATCTACCAATTTAATCCAAATGTTTATTAAACTCTTTCTGGGGAAAGAAAATTAAATTATTTCAGAAAAACAAGACTTTTATTAGTACACCAGTAAGCATGTAATGTTTATTACAGCTCAGAGATTCAGCAAATGCCTTTTAACTGAACTTATTTTGTAGCTGTCTCCTAGTAATTATGTTAACTTCAATAATAATTAACAATTAGGCATTTAGTTGAACTGAGATGAGCATCTGTGAGTGATAGGTGCATTAGCTGTTTATGAATAAGAAAAAATGAAATAAAGAAATGGGAATGGATTGATGGAAATGGCAGTCTCATCTATACCTATGGATTTCTAAAACATTATTCTGTATTGTCAATGAGGGCCAAATTTACATGGTTTGTCAAGTATTATTTTTCTGAGTTAATAGATGGTGAAATGAAATAACTAAAAGATGACTTTCATGTCATATAAGTATCTTGAGATTTACATAGAAAACCAGCAATAAAATACTTTCTTCAAAATGTAATTTTTTAAAATAAATGAGAAGGATTGGATGGACATTATTCAAATCAAGTAATTGAAACCTTGTTAATTTCCCTTGATTTCTTTCTTTCCATTAAATGTCTAGTATGTAATTAGGGACTACTGACTTAATAATGCAAGGATATCCTGGACATAGCATATTTCTTTTTCCTTTCTAGGTTACACACAGATATTAAAGTTATGTGTGGTATTTACAAAACATAATAGAGGATACTATTGACAGTCACCAAGGTCAACCTACCCAACTTAGAATGAGCCTTGACTTATCAATGATAGAATTTAAGCTTTTGAAGGACTAGCCTTATGCTACACCATTATGCTTACACCTTATACATAGTTTCACTGCCCCTTATTGGAACTCAGATACGTACAGTCTGTTTTGTACTCTGGCTGTCTAGCTTTGATGTCTTGAAATACTCTCCTTCAAGATCACTTAAAGGGTGTTCCTTAATGCTGATCAGATATTAGGTTTACTGTACTCGTAGAGCTAAGATATCTCTGAATTCTCCCTAAAGTACCCACTCAGCCACTTCTTTTCTAGCATGCTGGGATTAGACTCTTCTGTGTCTGATAATTATTTTTCCTCTTCACTTATTAGTACTCTTTTCTCCTATCCCACTGAGAGAAATAAAGAACTGAGCTGGGTTTGTTGACATACACTAGAAGTCAAGAAGCTGAGGCAGAAGCATTATTGTGAATCAGAGGTCAGTTTGGGCTATGTAATATTTTTAATGGTAGCTTAATAAAGTTCTGTTTTGAAAAAAACATAATTATAAAAAAGGTATTCTATTTCTCTATATGTATAAACAAAGTGTTTTCAATATGCTCTGTTTAATCTGCATCATCTATATCAAAGTCTACATATATGAATTTAAAATAAATAGCAATAGCACTATTGATAAAGCATTAACATATACTATTAAGTGTATGTATTAACTCTTTGAAATACACCTAATCTGTATCATCTCCAGAGAGAGAATACTGATGTAGAACTACAAAATCATTGAAAGTACTTTTATGACATTCTTTCACAGTGTTATGTATAAATGCATAATAGTTAGAGAAAATACTCTGCATATCATATGACAGTTTATTTCATGAAAAATTTCAAACCATTTAATCAAGTAAATATTCTAGAATTTGATTATTTCACACTAAGGAACTCACAACAATCATAAGTCTTACTTGAGATGTCTATTTTGTTAACCACTAACATGTAGTTCTCTGTAGGAAAAATGAACAGATAGTGTTTTTCTATGTATTTATGTTGGCTTTGGGTTTAGGCTAGAAAAAAGAGATAATATAATCTGTTTCTGTGCAATAACAAGTAAATAAAAAAAGAATGAATTACTTTCCTTTTATAGTAAAACAAAATACAAAACTAGAAAAATGATTTATGAATAATACATAAGATTTCCATGCAGAAATGAACATTTTTTAAAACTGAGAGATTAAATTGTTCAATTTATTACATAGAAGACAATAATTCAAATGCTACATTCTCCCAAGTTTCATTTTGATTCACTTGTAATGAAATAAAAATAAAAATTTTGAAGTCTAATATTTTATTTATTTAATTTATATTTCATCTTATTTATTATATGATTTCTATTTCTTATTTTTATTATAATTGGTAGATTTATTAATTTTTCTTCCAGAGTAGTTGAAATTTATTATATTTACATTTTTTCTTATGTTATTTCTACAAATGACAGAGAGAAATTCAAATGCTCAATTTTAATGAGATCTACTCAAATAAGAAAATACATGTATACCCCTTTAGAGTATATACTCAAAGGATGCTGAATCATACCACAAGGACATGTGCTCAGTTATGTTATGGCAGGATTGTTTCTCATAGCCAGAACCTGGAAACAACCTAAATGCCCCTTGACAGAAGAATGGATAAGGAAAATGTGTTACATTTAAACAATGGAATATTACACAGCAGAAAAAAATTAATGACTCTTGATATTTATAGGCAAATGGGTGAATCTAGGAAACATCCTTTTGAGTGAGGTAACCCAGACCCAGAAAGGCAAATATCATATGTACTTACTCATAAGTTTTCAGACATAAAGCAAAGTAAACTAGCCTACAATTCACAATCCCAGAGAACCTAGACAACATTGAGACCCATAAGAGAAACCTACATGGATCTAATCTACATGGGAAGCAGGAAAAGATAAGATTTCTGTAGTAAATTGGAAGCATGGGGACCATGGAAGAGGGTAGAAGGAGAGTGGAGAAGAAGGAAGGAAGCAGAGAAAAATGTATAGCTCAATAAAATAAAAAGTGGAAGAAAGAAAATACCTGTAGGTCACAAATTGAAATTACTTTCTATAAATATAGCTAAAAGTTCATATTTATATTTCTATTTTCTCTAAAATATGTATACACACACAAAAACAATTACAATGAAAGAAATATGCAGAAAATGGGTAAAGTTTTTTGTTTTTTGGGGGGGACAGGGTTTCTCTGTGTAGAAACTACATAAAATTTAAGCAGATATTTTATTTACAAATTGTCTATAGTTAATAGCTAGAAAGTAATGTTTACAACAGAAAATTGAAATAACCAGAGTTTATTGGTAAGAAATGGATAAATTAGGCATTTTTTACAATATATCAGAGCAAACAAATTTTAAAAATGAAAATATGAATTAGCCATAGGCTTCAATCATGCTGATAATCTGGTAAACAATCTATAGCGAAGAATGAAAATGTAGGTTTCAAATCCAGAAAAATTAAGCAGGCACTCTTTTATAAGAGGCACAAAGTGGTATTCTTGTAAGGTATATTGATTTTTTAAAGCTATTTTTAGTTTTGCTCTAAGTTTTATAATGTAAATATTTCTGCCCTGTTCTCAGGCTAGCTACTGCGAGGAATCTCTTCAACTTACTTCCACTATAATTCAATCTGATTTGTTTCATTGACTGAAGATATATTGTATCAGAAAATAAATAATAAAATTAGAAATGAGGACATATAGTCCTTTAAGGGTTTTTATCTGCTGGTGATTCCTTGAGTAGCTAGAAGGTTAAGTAAGAATAAAAAATAAAAAAGTAAATACGCCTGCCAGCCACAGTGAAAGCATTGGTATTCTAGAGCTCGAGGAAGTTTGAATGCAGTTCTTGGTCACCTACCTCCTGCAAGCTTTAGGGTTGCATGCTGTAGATTTGGCTCTTATAACCCCACCAGAGAAGTGGATGGAACCAGTTGACGGTATACCTAGGAGAATCTAGGTATAGCTTAGCTTAGTAATCTAAAGCTTGCTCATGCATTCCAAACGAATAAAAGATACACAGCAACAGAAGTCCAAACAGGAAAAATATTCTAAACATGTTCCAGTGTGTTTTACAATGTGCGTAGGCATAGAAAGAAAGAAACAATAAAAGAAAGAAAGAAAGAAAGAAAGAAAGAAAGAAAGAAAGAAAGGAAGGAAGGAAAGGAAGGAAGGAAGGAAGGGGATATAGGCAGTCATAAAATGAAGTAAATAGATTAAAAATGATGAAGTTTTTAAGAGTCAGAAAATAATATTTAAAAAAATGTTGTATGGGAAATACACAGGGAGTCTGGACCCTGTATGCTATTGAGCTGATTTTGAATTTTTTAAATGTTAATAAGCAAACAACAGTTGCTAAGAGACATGGAATTTAAAAAGGGACTGATGAAATAAACCAGCCTATATACTTTAGGAATCTCTTAACTTTAAAAAAGCCAGAAATATATTTTTAAATGGAAGTTTAAACATGTAAAAAATTTAGAAAAAGCAGAGAGAGAAAGAGAAAGAGAGAGAGAGAGAGAGAGACTGTGCCACAGAGCTCAGGTAGAGGGGTTTTTGATTGGGGGAAAGTGAATGGGAAAGGGGGCAAGGGGAGAGGAGAGACTGGTTTCTGGGGACAGGAGTGGCAAAAGAAAAGAGAAGAGAGACAGACATACAGGCAGAGACAAATATAAAGAGAGAGATGGGAGATAGGAAGGCCACTTTTAAAGGGAAACATAGATAATGTGCACAGAATGTGCTCTTAGTGGCTACAGCTGGGGATGTGTACCCCCAGGACAGGCCAGTACAGATGACTGGTTACAAACAAACCAACTAAAAAAGCGTTGAAGAGGCAGTTTTGCTTTTGTTTCCACAGGAAACAAGAGACTATGGATTTCTTCCAGGTTGACATGAATCTGGTTTGAACAAAGAAATCTCCTGAAAATTGGTAGGTGATTTTTATCAACATAGGTTACTGCTGCTCTTCCTAGGAATTGGCTATTTTCTCAAATTTTCTTGGTACCTTTAAAGATGCTTCACCCAAAGACAGCAAGAGCAGTGTGGAGAAAGCAAAAGTTGGAGGGTGTGGGTGGTTTTTGATCATTTAGTGGGTTATGAATGTTTGTTGTAGTTATGGAAATATAGTAATATAGGATTTAAAAACAACTAGTATTTTCAGATATTTTGCATGAATTTTGTTGTCTTGATACAATTTTAAAGTTAATTTTGTTACACTGTTAAGTTTCTACTCTTGTACTTTATTTATTGTGCTTATGCAGTTCATTTAAAATGCAATGTGTAAATAAGAAATGAGGTTAGTAGTTAATCTATAATAATTAGACTTGTAGACACATTGGGTATGGTTTCAATGTCAAATGGGTATATTTTAGATAGATTATTTTTAAACATTTCAAAGACCTATATAGTATGGTACTTAAAATGTTCTGTTAATTTAGGACTTTTCATGGCAATGTGACACATTTGTTCCCAGCAGTACCAGTTTACTTCATAAAAGGATGATAGACATTGCAGAAACTCCATAGGAATTTTCTTTCATTGTGGCAAGATTAGCCATTTGGGAAATAAACTGCTGTGACCCTGACCACTTAAATATATGCTGTGCAGACTGGACATGCAGGTCACAAATGTAAAAGGGCTGTTGTACTTTGCCAGAACAAGCAAAACGTCATTCAATATTTCTGCTTCACAGAAGATTCTGCCAGACATTCTGTAGGACACAGAAAAAGCAGCTGATGAGTTTTGCCAATACGAGGCAGGAAAGTCCTTCAAATTTTATGCTCTACTGAAAAGTCTTCCAGATATTCTAGCTCTGTAGGCTGAAGATGGATGACCCAACCTTGCAGAAAAATTATGGGTGACAGTCCAGGCAGCCACATGTCTCTGTCATTTCTAGAAGTTGCTTGCAATGCACTTACTTTTTAATTAAGCAATATTAATTTCTTCTGAGATCTTGGATGGAGTTGAAGACTAGTTAGTTACAGTTGCAGTTCTCTGTAATCGTGAAAGACAGTAGTTAGGTATAAAACTTTGGATTCACTAATATAAGATAGGTAATGTAATATTTTCTCTGAATTTACTAAATATATATTTTAAATTATTTTTAAAATTTTAAATTAATTCTTACTTGATAGCTGTTTTGATTTGTATAGATTTACTATTTAAAGTTAAAACCTTTCATTTTATTTAGATAAAAAGGGGGAAGTATTGTTGAAATTGTATTTTAAGGTATGATGCATTTATTTATACATTGGAACATTTGCTTAATGATGTAAACATGTGTTGCTTTTGTTTATGCTGCAAATTTTTACCTCTGTGAAACTGATTCTTTGCCTGTTTAAAACACCTGATGTTCTAATAAAACGCTGAATGGTCAATAGCAAGATAGGAAAAAGGACAGGTGTGGCTGACAGAGAGAATAAATAGAAAGAGAAATCTGGGAGAAGGGAGAAGAAGGGGCAAGAGATCAAGGAGAGAGGATGCTAGGTGCCAGCTACCCAGGCACACAGTCAACCACTGAGTAAGACTGAAAGTAAGATATACAGAAGTAAGGAAAGTAAAAAGCCCAGAGACAAAAGGTAGTGAGGATAATTTAAGTTAAGAAAAGTTGGCAAGAAATAATCTAGGATAATGCCAGGCATTCATGAGAAAGAACTAGGCCTCCACATATGATTTATGTGGGAGCTGGGTGGCAGGTCTTCCCCCCAAAAGCAAAAACTGTAAAAAGTAAAAAAAAAAAAAAAAAAAACAGATTTCCATATCACTGTTCATCATCTAGGGAAGTAAGAACAGGAACTCAACCAAGGTAAGAACCTGAAGACAGGATGAAGAAACCCTGGAGAAGTAGCACATACTGGCTTACTCTTCATTGCTTGCTCAGTCTGTTTTCTTGTAGAACCCAGGACCTCTAGCCCAAGAATGGCACCATCCAAAGTGGGCTGGGCTCTCCCTTATAAATTCCAAATTAAGAAAATGTCCTACATTTGGATCTTATGGAAACATTTTCTCAGTTAAGTTTCCCTCCTTTCAAATAAGTCTGGCTTGTTGACATACAACTAGCCAGGACATACCATAAAAAGATTTTCCCTAAACTTATGCAGCCCATAGGTATATGCCACTGTTGTGCTTCTTAGTTGTTCCAACAAATGAACTCATTAAACTGCTCTTACACTCACAAAAACTGCCAAATACAATTTGCAATCTTTAAAGTATGATTAAATGTATATCAAACCTTTGAAAATTAATGTTTGGTGAAGGATATTTTTGGGACCATTATTTATAATCTACTTGTTAGGAAATCTAAAATACATGTACCAAATCAAATAAACAACGAGACTATTAAATTATCATTTTCTGAGCTACATTTTCTTTTGAAAACAAATTGTTTGTATTTCAGTTATATAGGTGTCCAAGTTGGCATGTGACTTCATTATTCTATGTCTTTACATGGTACAAAATTAAATAAAAGTATAAATCCTCCTAAAATATAAAAGATTCATGTGTGATTTAAGCAGTTACTCAGTACAAAGGCCATGGATTTCACGTTTTAACTTTTATTTACAACATTTAAGTAATTGATTATGATTTATAATTTCCAACTAACACATGCATTATATGTGCATATATTATCTAAAACACTGTATATACTCACTTAATTACTAGAAAGTTGAAAATTATATTTTCATAAAATTTTGGATCAGATCATCAGTTATATTGTACAGCTGATTTAATGATACTTTTCAACTCAGAATTAGAAGAAAATTTAAGCTCACATTAAATTAAGATGAGTATGGCAAAACCATAACAAAAATTCACAAGCATTTTAAAGAGTTGAATAATATGGTGAACACTGGCTAAGAAGAAAGCTTATATCTCAGATTAATACAAATGTACATGATTTCAGTCACCTCTTTGATAGCTTATGTGAGGGTACAAAGCAAGTTAGAACTACAAATTTAAGTATTTTTAACCCAATATACAAATGCATGAGCTACTGAAGCCTAATATAATTATTAAAAGAAATTTTAATTTATTAATCTAGTTTTCTCATGATAGATGTAAGTGTAGGCAACAAAATTGTTCATGTCATTGTTTTATAATTATTCTTGTCACTTAGCACAGTCTGTGGTTGTAGGGAGTCAGAGTGAGGAATTATTTAAATAAGATAACTCTTTAGGCATGCTTGTGATTTTCTTATTTGGCTTATCTGAGGAGATAAGGACCACTCTGAACGTTTTGGGGTTGGTTCCAAGACTAAATACAAAAGAGATGAAGAGTATAAGCACTAACATGAATGACTTCATTTTTCTTTTCTTTTTTTTTCATGTTTTTGAGAAAGGGTTTCTTTCTGTAATCTTGACTGTCCTTGAACTAGCTCTGTAGATCAGGCTTACTTCAAATTCACAGAAATATGCATGTCTCTGACTCCCAAGTGCTGGGGTTAAAGATATGTGCCACCCTGCCAGGCTATAAATGCTTTATTTCATCTCTCTCCTCTCTCTCTCTCCTCTC
Organism: Ondatra zibethicus; assembly: GCA_004026605.1. Taxonomy (NCBI): domain Eukaryota; kingdom Metazoa; phylum Chordata; class Mammalia; order Rodentia; family Cricetidae; genus Ondatra; species Ondatra zibethicus. Next base: position 11,981 of record PVIU01018804.1, read on the forward strand.
TCTCTCTCTCTCTCTCTCTCTCTCTCTCTCTCTCTCTCTCTCTCTCTCTCTGTGTGTGTGTGTGTGTGTGTGTGTGAGGAGTAGAGTCCCAAAGGCTAGGAATGGAGTCAGAGACAGTCCCTCTTCCCACTGTCGTGAGTCCCACAAGAGAACCAAGCTGTACAACTGTAAAATATATGCAAGTTCCCTTGTTGTCATTTCAGTCTCTATAGGCTCGAATGAGCCCAGATTATTTGATACTGTGCATTTTCTTGTGGTGATTTTGACTCTTCTGGTTCCCATAATCCTTCCTTCTTCTCTTCTGCAGGATACCCCCGAGATCAGCCTAATGTTTGACTATGAGTCCCTTCATCTGTTTCCACTAGTTGTGGGATGAAGTCTTTCTGATGATAATTGGGCTAGGCACCAGTCTATACGCATAGCACAATATTGTTGGGCATCTTTACATAGGCAATTTTTCAAGTTGTTTTTGATTCTATCCTATGTGTCTGGGTCATGCAACCTGTGTGTCCTAGTGCTCCAGGCAAAATCAGGTGTGGGCTTACTCTCCTGGTAGGGTTGTTAGGCTAGACAAGTCACTGGTGGGCCACTCCTTCAATCTCTAGGAAGGAGGGTAGGAAGTGGAAATTTTAAATGTTATTATTTATAAAGCAATAAAAATTTTTAAAAAATTAAAAAAAGATTATACTCAGAATATAATTGGTCATAATAGAATGTGCCATTGTGATTACCCTCTCTGAAATCCACTTCTGGTTTGTAAATAATTTAGATCATATAAGAAACCTACAGAAACACTGGTGGTTTTAAATTTTTTCCTGCCAAGATGGAAATAATTAGAAAAGTTTCACACACTAAGCTATTGTAAATATTTACCACTCTTCCTTCAGCACCATAGCCTGACTTCCATGACTGGAATTCAACCAAAGGAAGACAAACTTGTAGAGCTGTTTTTATGAGAAAGAAATAAACACAAATCTGGACCAATAGTCCAGTGGTTTATCATGTGCCTACAGTGCATGAGCTCATGCAATTGAATTCCAGAACTTAAATGAATATATAAATAAACATTTTCAAGCATGTGCACTATGCTCATGCCCGGTCCTATTCTGGCCAGTGGAGAGAATGAGGTTACTGGAAACTACAGTACAGACAGTTTTGAGTGATCATATGTGTTCTCGTAATGAAACCTATATGTCCTATTCAAAAGCAGCAAGTGATTTTAAACTTTGAGATGTCTCTCCAGTCCAAACATCCTGAATCTTCAGGTTCCTCCTTCTAGTATTGCTTGAGTTTTAATGAGATTTGCTTCAGGAAGGAATATTTCAATTTTAAGGAAATTGTTAAGCAAAGCTGATGCATTACAAATGAAAGGAAACATTCTGTTAAGATGTCACTACTTTAAAATGATTGAAAAATAAAAAAAATTCAATAACAATTTTTATTTTCTATACCAACTTAAACTACTCTTCTCTCAAAATGTGAGTTAAATTAAAAGTTAATAATTTTAGAGGATAAAATCTATATAAACAAGCTATAAAATGATGAAAAATTACCAAAAAAATCAGATGTTGTGATTGATGTGTTTAAGTAAACAATAAAAGAGTTTTGAGATCTTAGAATAAATACTAAAAATCACAAAATCTGGATAATTTTTTTTTAATTAGATAAATATGTAAGTAAAGTAAATTAAGTTGAACAGCAATAATATAGAAATGAGTATTAGGTAAATACATTAAAGAATTTTGCTTTAATTTTAATTTAGTTATTTAAAATATATTAGCTGATAATGAATATTATCTGATATTAATTTTCTCAAACAATCATTAAATAATATTAAATGTCTGGGAATTATTTGAGAATCTTCTGTAAGATAGTACAAATAAATTCATATTCTGCACCTGAACTATAGTCTTTAGTCCATTGTGAGGGAAATATAGAACAGTGAGTTTGGTAAGAGAAATGTATTAAGTAATCTCTATAAAAGGGAAATATACATCTATCAAGAAATGAGGAATGTTTGCTGCATATGTTACAAAATATTTTTCATCAAATATATTTTAGTTTGAGGACTATTTGACAGAAAACAATGCTCAAGTAAGTATTTTATAATAAATAAAACATAGAATAATATATGGGTAGGTGGCAGAATACTCTCAATTTTATAAACATATACAAGAATTAATGTACCCTTTGTCTTAGAACATTATTGTCTATAAATCTCACTATTGACCATCCATTTTTCTAGAAAAAGAATGTATTGGATATGATAGTCATAATCTCTAGGGTTAAGATTTTTATGACCCATTCTGTCTCCTTTTGTATCATTTTCTTGTCCAGCATTTCTTAGGAAGCACCACTTTTAAATTTAGAAATTGTTTAGTTATTGTAATGGAACTATGTAGAACAAATCTAATTGGTCACAATAATAAAAACCCAGAGTCAGATTTTACGGAGTGAAAGCTGAAAGACTGGAAAAACAGGGCATTCAAACAATTCAAAAATAGCACAATAACATACAGTGTCAACATTTTCTATGTATTTTTCATCTTTATGTGGCTTTATTTTAACCTCTAATCCTTTTATTTTTACTTTTAACTTTTGGCTTCTTGAGACAGGTTCTCTGTGTATCTTTGTCCTGGAACTCCCTCTGTAGACCAGGCTGTCCTTGAACTCCCAGAGATCTGCCTATCTTTGCTTCCCAAGTGCTGGGATTAAAGGTTTGTGCTACCACATTTTCAACTCACAGAGGTCTCTCTGCCTCTGCTTCCCAGGCATTGGGATTAAAGGAATGTGCCACCACACCTTGAACTCACAGAGGTCCCTCTACCCTGCCTCCCAAGTGTTGGGATTAAAGGTGTGTGCCACCACACCCAACTACTCTCTTTCTTTCTTTTTTATTTTAAGGACTTTAACCATTTTTTCAAGCCTGCATATATTTTTAACACAGTGTAATCCATTTAGAGTGGTTTTTTTTTTTACTTTGAATCTCTCTTTACTATATATCTCTCTCTTTTTCTGACCACGTGTGTCTTTAATTTGCTAAGCAATAGGAAGAGGATTAAAGCCGTGTCTTTGCTGACTGGATCCAGCCCATTTCTTAGCTTTCTGAGATTTCAACCTCATGGCTGAGGTACCAGCCGGAGCCATGTTTATTGCCACAACTCTATGGCATTTCAAAGTTCTTGCCAGCAAGCAAGCTGCAACAGTATGTCCACAGACAACAATCGAATGCTCCGTAGTCAGACCACTTGCCTGAATGAGGCAGAGTTTGCCCTGGCAGGACAGCCCAGAAACCTGGCATTTTAAAGTGGTGCACCTTTTCTCCTGCTATCACTGAAAACAAAAAAGCATGCTATCAGCTTTTGATCAACACTATTTAAGTGTTTCTTGGCAGTACCTCTTAAAAGAGCTGCAAGGCTTTACAGCTAAAGCTCAGTCAGGAAGCCTCTCTTAGATGAGAGCACTTGCTTGCCTCTAGCAAGCAGAGCAGACCTGAGAAATTGCTGCTACCAAGAAAACATGCTTTACTCTATTCTTTCCCAAGCTTTCTCAGGATTTCTGTGGATGCAGTTATCCACACATTGGGCAGCCATTTGTAACATGAAGGGCCTGCTTTCTTGGGGTTTCTGTCCTGCCCAGTTCCCACAGCTGGCAAGTCCCAAATAAAATCACACAGAGGTCTCCAGAAGATTATAAACTGATTGGCCCATTAGCTCAGGCTTCTTATTAGCTCTGGTAGCTCATATTAACTCATTATTCTTATCTATGTTAGCCACATGGCTCAGTATCTTTTTTCAGCAGGGCAGGTCACATCCTGCCTCTTTGGTGGTCTGGGCAGGACTGGGGAGGAATGGACTTCCTCCTTCCCAGCATTATCCTGTTCTCATTGCCACAACTTAACTTCCTGTCTGGTTGGCCCACCTATACTTCCTGCCTGGCCAATCAGCACTTATTTAAAACATGATTGACAGAATACAGACAATTCTCCCACACCACTTTTAAGGGAATATGTTGTCAGACTTTTATGCAGATTGCTTATTATAAATATTTAGGAATATACTCACTTTTAAAATATGTTGAGCATGGTATAGCAGACACTCTAATTCTAGCACTTAAGAGTAACAAGTGTATGCTTTCTTTGGGTTCACCTTGCTATTTGGCTTCTCTGGGCTTGTGAGCTAAGTGTTTAGTGTCCTTTATTTTATAGCTAGGGTCCACTAATGAGTGAGTACATACCATAATCATCTTTCTGGGTTTGGGTTACCTCACTCAGGATAGCGTTTTCTATTTCCATCCATTTGCATGCAAAATTCAAGATGTCA
>PVIU01018804.1:16402-38168 GCA_004026605.1 Ondatra zibethicus
GCTATTACAAACAATGCTGCTATGAACATAGTTGCACAAATGCTTTTGTAGTATGATTGGACTTCTCTTGGGTATATTCCCAAGAGTGGTATTGCTGGATCCTGAGGTAGGTTGATTCCCAATTTCCTGAGAAACTGCCACACTGATTTCCAAAGAGGTTGCACAAGTTTGCATTCCCACCAGCAATGGATGAGAGTTCACCTTACTCCACATCCTCTCCAGCATAGGGAATCGTTGGTGTTTTTGATTTTGGACTGAATGAGCATATGATCAAAACAGATTCTCTGAATGTGGCGGCAAAAGTTGGCAGATGGAGAACTCATCAACAATAACACCAGGACCTATCTCTTCTGCATGTATTATCTTTTTGAGAACCAAGTCTTTTTGAATGCACTCCTTCCTAGGCCGGGAGGGATGGGGGTGGGCCTTGGACTTCCAACAGGGCAGGGCACCATGCCCTCTTTCAAGGAAGAAGGGGGAGGGAGGAGGGTGGGGAGGTAGTGGGAGGGGACCGGGAGAAGGGGAAGAAAGGTAAAAATTTTATTTCTTTAATTATGTTTTTGAATGGAAAAAATAAAACAAAACAATGTATGGAAAAAAAAGAGTAACAAGTACATGAATCTCTGTCAGTACAAGATCAGTCTGGTCTATATAGTGAGTTCCAGAAGAGTCAGGGCTACATAGATGGACCTTGTCTCATAATAATAATGAGAGTAATAATAAGGAGGAGAAAATGAATGAAGATGAACAACATAAGTGAAATAAATTGTTTAATCCCAAAATTATGGTACATTACTATTTAGTTTTAATGCATTTTGCGTAGAATTTTTATGATCTTCTATATATAAGATCCCATCACCTAAAATAATAATTGTTCTCATATCCTTTCATGAATGACTTTTTGATTACTTGTAATCTTCCTATATGAAGTGCCATACTGAATAGCTAAAATGAGAATGGACCTCATTCTTCCATCCCTGATCTTAAAGATTTAGCTTTTACTATTAAATATGTCCTTGCATGACTTTCATAGATTTCTTTAAATAAAGTAAGTATATTTTTATTGATTGTATTAAGTATTTTTAGAAGGAAATAGCATGAATTTTTATCTGTATTGAGGCAGGATGGAAGACATGAAATTATGAAAACAAGGCACAAAATGATCCACAAATCTAGGAGTTAGCTTGATATCTTTTGCAATCTAATGAACCCTTGCTACAAAGGCTGCTCACATAGATACAATAATACTAGATATAATAATGTTCACATATGTTATAGAAGCAATGAACCAGCCTCACTCTTTCCCCAAGAAAAAACCTGAGTACTCAAGTAAACATTGCTGTTGATTAATACAACAGCATCCTATCTTCCTGTAATCTTAAAATATATTTTTATCTTAGCAATTGAAATCCTGTCAGGTGGCCTGGTGTAGGAGGGTCCTTCTGTATTTGGGTTGCTTTTATTGGTTAATAAAGAAACTGCCTTGGCCTTCTGATAGGGCAAGACTTAGATAGACAGGAGAAAGAGAACAGGATACTGGGAAGGGGACAGAGCCAGAGAGAGCCGCCCACCATGAAGACACGCTGAATCTTTCCCGGTAAGCCACGACTCGTGGTGACACACAGATTATTAAAATGGCTTAAACAAATATGTGAGAGGTAGCCAATAAGAGGCTAGAGCTAATGGGCCACACAGTATTTCAATGAATACAGTTTCCGTGTAATTATTTCGGGTACCCACCAGGAGCCGGATGGCACAAGGGGCCCTGCACTGGGAACGCAGTCCGAGCCCCTCATTGCAACAGTGGCCTTCAGCAACAAGCCAATAATAATCTCTTTATGCTTTACAGCAATCTTTTCTAGATAGTCACATTAAACTTTTCTAAATCATATACAAAGCTATAGTTAAAAGCAAACCATAAACCACAATTACTCATGACTCCTCTTTGAGAAGCTTCTGCCTGTACTGGAGTACACCTAAAAATCTTTGTCTGAGTCCAAGAGAAGGTGTGCCATTCTCTTGGTGTCTCTTACTCAAGAATTGAATCACATATGTTCCAGGATTCAGTTCGGTAATATTTCTTTGGATATTTTCAAATTCTTGTCTGCATGTCACTGGAAGCTCACTCCTACCTACTATGGATTCACTAGTCCTCTGAGCTACATTAAATGAATTCAGATAAGACACAGAGCATAATGCATATGAAAAACACACTAGCTATCACTTAGCAACATGAGGCACACTAAAGCATCAGAGTGGGGAAGAACCAAGGGAGCCTTGTGTGTTAAACAGTCATTGAGAGAACAAAAGTACCACTGTGCCATCTACTATTTTCTAAAACAGAAAGTTTTCTGTGGAGAGTTCTTTGGTCCAGGTGATTGGCAGGTCTTTTCTTAAGGGAAGGAAAAGTGATGAATCTTCGTTCTTTAGAACAAAGTCTTCCACTAGATAGCAACCTTATATTCCTTCTGACAACTCAGGAAGATGTAGTTCCACCAACGGCCAGAGATGCAATGCAGATGCCATTGTACTGATCAAAAATCATCTATCAGTGCAGACTGTTAAGAGTTGAAGAATGAAAATAGAATAGCCTGTAAAACCAACCATGATTTCCATGTAGGAAATAGCTTTCCCTTAATGGACCTCAGTAAAGGCCTTGTGCCTTCACTCTGTCCCATATTCAAGATGCTTTGTATCATTCGGGAAAGGGGGGACAATTGTGATATTTTCTCTCTCCTTCAAATTAGTATATTAACACAGCTTTAGGATGTAGGATCTGAAGCCTGTTGTGAAGGATGGTCCTCTGTGATGACCGTCAAGTGTAATTTCTTTGTATGGGTTTCAGAAGTGTATAGGGAAGCATGAATGTGTGTGTGTGTGTGTGTGTGTGTGTGTGTGTGTGAGTGAGTGTAGTGTAGTTTGTACACATAGGCCATATAACAACCTCCAGTTTTGCTTCTTTGTATTGTCCAAAGAATCTCAAAGGAGGCTGGACTAGCTGGTCTCTGAGACCCAAGGATCAGTGTGTTTCTCCCACCTCTGTGCTGCCAATTCAAGGTAGCCACAGCCACCTTTATTATCGCGTGGGTTCAAGGGATTAAATATAGGCTCTGTACCTTAAAAGGAAAGCATTTTTACTGACTGATCTATCTCTCCAGTCCAAATTTGCAATGTCTTTTCAGCAACCAAGCAAGAGCAATAAAGTCAAAGTGCATAGGGCTTTTGGAAAATGTTTCATAGTATAGCAACCATCTTTTTGGTGAAGATTTTCTTTTTCCTCTTGATTGTTAGCATGTTAGGCTTTTTTCTGAATTACTTTATTTCATGAATGTCATCTAATTTGTTGACATGTAGCTTTATTAATTTCCTGAGGATATCATAACAGATGGTTATAAACTTGAAGTCTTGAAATAACAGACATTCATTATAACATAGTTCTTTAGGGCAGATATCTAAAATCAATTTGTCAGCAGGGCAGTAATCATACTGGAATCTCTCAGGAGGTTTGTGTTCTGCTCCTCATTTTTGTTGGCTTCTGATGTCTTATCACAGGTCAGGTCATTCTCTGCAGTCCTCTTCTCATGTCCATCTATTTTTGGGGTCTTCATTATTGTGTTTTAAATTAATTATATTTTTTCTTGCTTTAAACTACTTTTTAAATTCCATCTGCAAATATACTCCTTTGAATATGAGTACATTTATAAGATATATTTTTAGAACTTGCCACTGATGTCAGTATATGCGGCCAGGCTTCTAATAATAACAGCAGCAACAGTGTTTTATTTTCATTTTTAGAAATGTGAGTCTTATCCCATTTTTATTAAGTGAGAAAATTGTCAATTTTCTTTCTGGTTTCAGAAGACAAATTTAGGGTTTGTTAGTTTTATTTATTATACTTATTTACGTTATTTTATAAATCTCTTACTGTATTTAACTTATTCTTCTAAATTTACATTTTATTTTCTTTTCTCACTGTCTCAAGTCTTATAATTTTGTTGAATTTTTTTTCTAATATTAGCATTAGGAGAATAAATGTATATTAGCAACATCCTATGACTTCTTCTCTTTGGATATATTGTGGGAGAGTCATTAAAAGAGTGAAGTAAAAGAGTGAGAGAAACCAGTGTCAGAGATGAAGACAGGAACCTAAGACAAATGGAAATGTATATAGCTACATGAAGTAAATTAAAGCATGTGCTAGTAAAGCCCCACTATGTGAGTAATCCTAAAGCCTGCAATAGCAGGATACAAAAGCTTCAGTGTTTTGTATAGCAGTTGGCCATGCATTGCTAAAGTATCCTCCCAGATATGGTCAATTCCACTCCTCAAACTCTCCCTTTCTTTAAAATGTCTTTCTAAGCAATGAGGTGTGGATTTATATGGAAGGGTTGAAGGGGAAAGGATATATGATGTATCTAGGATATGATCTCAAAAATAAAGAAAAAGGGGGAAAGGTACCTCAGTTTCTATCATTAACATGTCTCTATCTAATTCCTTCTTCTAGGACAAAAGAATATGTTAATCTTAGTGAGTACCCACTGGACTCTAATATCCACATGTAACAGTAACTTTGTCTTTGTTTACTTCATAATGTTTTATGACATTATAATTTTGTTTTGACCCCTTTGTTGAAGTTTAGTATTTTACTTTCTCATATAGTCATGAAATTCTTAACCTTCTTTCATTGTTGATATCTAATTCCTCTTAATTTTGGTTATGAGACATTTTTTGTATAATTTCAAACCTTGCAAATGTACCAGGATTTTATTATGTTATGAACAAATGGTCTATTTGGGAGAATAATGCTTGTGTTGTTGATGACAATATAGATTTTGTGGTTCCAACAGATGTTTTGTTAGGTTTATTTGTATTCTAATTCTACTCTAATCTTCTCTTTCCTTTTTTATGCTATGCTTAGTTATATTTACTGCTGAAAATAGGATATTGGAGTTTTCATTATTATTCAATTTTTTTCTCATATATATATATATGAGCTTTGTGTCTTGTGGAGACTGTTTCAGATGCATATATGCTTATAATGGTTTCAAATTCCTTGGAGATTGATGCATTTATCCTTAGGAAAGCCATGTTTTACTCTTAGATTTATTTCTAATCTTCAAGTCCACCTTGATTTTTCACACAGCTACTCTGGCTATCTTTTAGAATGATACAGCTTCCAATTTCTTTGTCCTCATCCTGTGCAATTCTATGAAAGTTAAGGTGGTCTTCTATGACAACATAGAATTAGATTCTGCTTTTGCATAGTATACTGGTCCTTACCTTTTAATAGGACTATTTTTCTTACTTTTTGTGGTATTTCTGATGTCATTGAATTTATATATGCTATTTTAATTTTATGTTGTGTATGTTTAAGAACTGCTGCGGGAGTTCTTTCACTCCTTCAGCCAATAGCCTTTAAGATACCAGCTCACTGGGGCGTGGTTTCATTCATTTTAAAAAGTGGCGGCAGCCCTCTGCTTTTTCTCTTGCTTCCGGTTGCCGTTCAAACTGCTAGACTCTCTGTTTCCTATTTGCTATGAGAGGATTGTGGTGTAGGACGGTGTTCTGTAAGTTTTTCCCCTCCAAAAAATAACCCCTTTTAATCCAAACTGGTGTGGGATTGTTTTGTGGCTTTAAAGAACTTATAATTTACTTGTTCTTTTCTTCCTTTAATTTCTTTAGCAATTTCTTCTGTTATGTTTAAAATTTTAACATGTTTGAATTTATCCTTATTTTTATATTGTTGTTGATATTCTGTGACTTACAAAATATATTTTATTATACTTTAATTTAAAACCATACTAACTAGAAAGTAGACATTTAATACGTGTATATTCTTATTCCTGCTCCTTTCTATGGTGCTATATCATATATATTAAATTTGCATAGCATGGCCCTAATGATTTATGTTTTTTGTTTCCTTGTCCCATATTGCTTAGCAGTAAGAACACAGTCAAAGATATGGTGTATGAGACAGTTTGGTCAATGTGTAAACTCATGGAGTATATTTGAAAGGCTAAATTAGTTATGCCCTCATTAAACTATGTATTCTTACAGCGCTATCACCTTATATATAATTCATCACTCACCCAAATTCATCAAGCAGTTCATGAAATAATTAATTACAAAGTTTCATATATTTCCATGAAGCTTGAAGAAGTGAGAGCAAATATTTCATAAACATTTTCCACTAACTTTTTATTTGCTACTTTGGGTTCACTTTATTGGGTCCTTTGAATTGACTTAGTATTTTGTCATTATTTTATTTTAAAACAACAACTCATGTATTATTATTATATAGCATATTGATATAAGCTCAGAAATATGATTATATATACACCATCTTATACAAATACTTATCAGAAGATAATGGATATAAAACAATAATTCATAGACTAATCATCACAAAATTGCTCTTCCTGCTGCAATTAGTAAGCAATAGTGTGTGGTCTCAATCTGTTCCTCTAAGAGCTTGTTTTTAGTTGCTACAGTTTGTTTTTCCAAACTAGTTCTACTAAAAATAAATCCCTGTAATCTTCTATTTACCTGTAATAGCTTTCTTTCCTCTCTTTTTCAAATATCTCATCCTACTGCTTCTATGTGCCTCTATTCTAATGTGAAGTTAGCTGCTGCTCTTACCTTGTACATAATGAATAATTTTCCTTTTCCATGCATAAATGACTTCCATTTCATTTGGACCTTTTCAATTTTTATTACAACATGCTATCTTTGACTTGATCCTATTTGAAACTGTTTAAGTTTCTTATACATATATGTTGATTTTTACCACCAAAATTGTCACAGTTTTCAGTGCCTCAATATATATATTTTCCCAGGGATGTTTGTGCTATAGGAATTCCTACATCTAGTTGCCTTTAAGTTACCAGCTCACTTGGGCATGGCTTCTGATACTATAAATGCCAATATAAAGCATGCATCCAGCCTCACTTCCAGCTGCAGGATTTGGTTGCTGTTCCCCATTTGAGCAGAGGATTGTGATCTGTGAGTCTACCCCTAAATAAAAGACCCTTAATTATACTCAATTCTGAGCTAGTGTGGAATTTTTTTATAGTGTTTATCTGCATCTGGCACCCACTTGGATCTGAACTCCACACCTACCTGTTGGATCTGCTCAAAGAACTAAAAGGGTCCACAGCCCAGAAAGTCTCCCACCACTCCCGCCTGGCTTGTTTTCACATATTCAGCAGGTTTTGTAAAACTCCCACCACAGCAGAGCTAAACACACACAGCAATTTGGAAATTTCCCATGCTTGCACTCATTCCCCCCAACACACACATTCCCTGCCATGTGGCAGCTTGTGCAGCTTCTGGTTAGAGCTCACTGCTTGTGAGTTCTGGGCTTCTTGTTCCATGTACAGAATTCATTTAATTGCTTTTAATATGTCAAACAAAGCATATTTATCAGTATTTAATCAGCACCAAGGTGGAAAACCAAAGCAGTACTGGCCTGAGCCTGGTGGCACCAGTTGTGTTGACACTAGTTATGACTCTGCAACTATGACCCCTGCTGGACAATATAGATTATTACTCCCTAAACAATTTACTGGGCCACATAACAAGTAAATATTTTGTTAATTAACAAATCAATAAACTTGAAAGTTATATAATAGCACACAACATTACCATTGAGAATTTTAGTAAATATTTGCTAATACTATCGATTGTATTCTGCAAGGCTTATATGGTTATTGTGATACATCCATTTATTGGATATTGGGACTCAGTTTTTTCTTCATATTATATCCTTAAGAAAATGGTTTGAAAACAGAGCCATGATTGAAGTACTTTTAGAAATCATACAGTTTTTACAGACTTATAATGAACAGCTAGCTAGCTGACAGGATTAATACCATTGAAAATCAAAAGTTATGTAAAAAAAATAATACTATTGGAAACAGTAACATTACTTTGACAGACAAAATTGAATCCATGTCAAAGATTACTGAGAAATTATGTGAAAGAATTCATATTGTTGAATTTGACAATCAAAATTTGTTAAAAAGTGATGATAGTTTAGCAGATAGAGTATCTCTCCAGGAAGTAAATCTGTACCATATCAAAATAATGTCCAATTATGAGATGTTATCTTTAAAGGAAAAACTTCAGACCTTGGAATCACATACGCAGAATGAGGAGCAGAGGCTAGATGCCTCAATGAAATCACTAGCAATATATACAGGCTGTGAGATTCAGGCTTTACAAAATCTTTTTACAGTAGTAAAACGTTTTGAAATGATTGAGGAAATTATTGGAGCTAATGAGTAGGGAAAGAAAGTACAAGGACAGAATTTAACATCGACAGTAGCTGTCAGAGATGACTTACCCAGGGTTTTAGTTTCCTATCCTATAATCTTCTCTGACAAAGCATCAAGTTCTAAATGCCCAAAAGGATTCAAAGAAGAATATAGGAATGAATGAGCTAAAAGAAATTAAGCAAGCAGCAGTAACTTATGGCTTCCATTCCACATTTGTTAGGGAGATAGTTAAGACATGGACTTCTAGCATTAAGGCCACACCACATGACTGGCTTCAGTTAGTTTCGGCAATGGTGGATGACGGGCCTCAACTGATGTGAAAATGTTATTTCAGGTAAAAGGCTAAAATTTTAAAACAACATGGAAAAGTCAAAAGACTTGAGACATCCCAAGATCAAATTCTTGGTGACAGCACTTATGCTGACCCACAGACTCAAGCTCTCTACTATGAACGAATCTTTATGCTGACCCACAGACTCAAGCTCTCTACTATGAACGAATCTTATCCCTATGCAACAAAGCAGCCTTAAATGCATGGGACAGAATTCAAAAACCAGTGAAACTAATTGAATTATATACCAGGGTTAAACAGGGCCAGAGAAAACCCTTTAGTGACTTTTTAAAAGATTAACTAAAAATGTACAAATAGTAGTAACAGATCCAGATGCTAGATGAGTACTTATTGACTCTCTGTTTTTTTTTAAATGACAGCTTAGAATACAAAAAGATACATTCAACCAATGGATGAATGAATCCTGCATACAATGATCATTGAAACATTTGACTATAATACTGAATCTTGGGTAGGAGAAGCAATTTCCAAAGGTATGAGGAAACATAAAAATGCCAAATTTTTAATGGTGGTAGAACAAGACATCTGAGAAAGGATTGTAGACAAGGAATTCCTAGAAATAATGTCTCCTTGGGAAATGGCAAAAATAAAAGGTATCAACTTCTAGATTATGTAGAAGGTGCAGCGAAGGCCAACATTAGACCAATGAATGCAGATCAACAAAAGACACACAAGGCAACCTGATACCATCAAGAAATTCTTGGGGGAGGCACTCACAGGCCCTAACTCAAAAGTGATCTAGTCATTCCCAGTCACTGTGGAGGATATGTCTAACCAGGAAAATTTAAAAATCCAGAGCCTTCTGTAAAAAACCATACTGTTCTGGATGATGTAATAAACAGGGAGAAAAAATAAATATTCCAATAGGAAAGAGGAAACATATATTCTGGCAGACTTCTATAAATGATCGAAGACCAAAGCTAAGAGTGCATATAAATGGCATTGTAATTGTGGGTTTGATAGTCACAGGTAGAGATGTGAGTATCATTACTCTAGAATCTTAGCATCCACATTGGCCTATTTAAGAGGCAGATGTTCTATTCCTAGGAATTGTAAAACTATCTCAAGTGAAACAATGCATGAGATAGGTTGAATACATAGGGCCAAAAGGATGGAGAGGAAGGCTGAGGCCATATATGGCTAATACTGCAGCGAATTTATGGGGTTGTAACCTGCTATATCAATGGAATGCCAAGATTAACATTCAAGCAGTCCCCAAAACTCATAATTCTTGGAAGAATATTATAAGGTACTATACACAAAAGTCACCAGCCATTCATGCTGTACAAGAACACAAAGCAACTAGCAAACCTTTAGAGGTATCAACAGCCCTATATTTAAAATGCTTAACTGAGAAACCAATATGGGTTAAAGAGTAGCCATTAACAGAAGACAAACTGCAGGCTTTAGAATAGCTTGTACAGGGGAAACTAGATGCTCACTATATTAAAGAATCAACCAACCCTTGGAAATCTTCTGCATTTGTTGTTTAAAAAATTCTGGTAAATGGGAAATGGTGACAGACCTACAAGCTGTCAATAAGGTAATTCAACCTATGGACCCTTTACAATCTGGAATTCCTCTGAATTTTCTATTGCAAAAGATGGCCAAGCCTTATAGTTCTTGATTTAAAATATTATTTCTTCACTATACCTTTACAAGAAAAGGACAGAGAATAATTTGCCTTCACACTGCCTACTTATAATAATTCTCAACCAACTAGGAGATGCCAATGGTCCATCCTTCCACAGGGAATGCCCAATAGCCTCACTCTTGCCAATACTTTGTAAGTCTGCCATTGGACATAATATGTAAAAAATTTCCTAAATCTGTAATTTACCAGTACATGGTTGGCATTTTGCTATCTGATTCAGTCATAGATACTTTAGAAAGAATGTTTAAAGAAGTAAAGAAAGTTTTGCCAAAATGGGGATTACAATAATTCTGTCAATTATCTAGGTTATAAAATAGATTTACAGAAGATTAGAACACAATAGGCACAAATTAGGAGAGACTGATAGTGAACACTTAATAACTTTCAAAGATTGTTGGAAGACATTTCCAGTCTATGACCAGCGGTTGGGATAACACCAGATCTAATAGTTCACTTAAACATAACCTTAGATGGTGTCAAAGACTTAAATAGTCCCAGAGAATTAATAGCTGAAGCTGAGAGGAATTGATTACTGTTGAAGAAAAATTACAGGAGGTACATATGGATAGGATGAATCCAAATCTTATTTGCATTCTAGTTACATTACCTTCCAGAATTTCCTCTACAGGATATTTAATGCAAAGCGAAAATATTATCTTAGAATAAATCTTTTTTTCCCACATAATTTAAGTAAAACACTAAAAACTTATGTAGTAAAAGTCTCTGAATTAATTATAAAAGGGAAATTTAGACTTTGTCAATTAGCACGTATAGACACAGCAGAGATTGTAGTGCCTTTTATTACTGATGACATTTAAAAATTTATGAGAATACAATGAACTTTGCCAAAGAGCATGTGCTATATCTCTCCTAAAGAGAGATATTGTGCTATATCTGTCCTAAAGATTTTCCCAAAGGTGATTGATTAACCTTATAAAAGAAATACTTAGATCCTTACCCACACTGTATAGGACACACCAATAACTGGAGCCT
The DNA here is from genome assembly GCA_004026605.1 of Ondatra zibethicus. Classification (NCBI taxonomy): domain Eukaryota; kingdom Metazoa; phylum Chordata; class Mammalia; order Rodentia; family Cricetidae; genus Ondatra; species Ondatra zibethicus. The sequence continues at coordinate 27,678 of PVIU01018804.1, forward strand.
GTCATTCTATACTGATGCAAATAAATCAGGGAAGGCAGGTTACAAATCAGAAGAAATATATAAGATGAAACAAAGCTCTTATAATCCTGTCCAAAAGGCAGAATTATATGCTATTCTCATGGTAGTAGGAGATTTTAAGGAACCTCTTAAAATAGCTACTGATTAACAATTTGCAGAAAGAGTTGTCTTCCATACTGAAAACACTGAATTTAAACCAGATGTTAAGAAATTGACTTCATTATTCATACAGGTTCAATATATAATCAGGACTAGGCTCTGTCCCATACACATAATACACATCCAATCCCAAACATGTCTGCCAGGTCCTCTAGCACAAGGTTATGTAGAAATTGATCAATTACTGATTGGAAGTGTCTTGATGGCCTCAGAATTTCATAAGAAACATGTCAATAGCAAATGTTTAAAGGAAGAGTTTTCTATTACATGGCAACAAGCTAAGAGGATTGATTATAAAGAGATGTCCTATTTGCTCTTTCTATAACCAAAAACCACTACCTGCATGGACTAACATTAAGGGTACTCAAAGGAATAAAATCTGGCAGATGGATATGTCCCACTTTGCAGAACTTGGAAAATTAAAATATATACACCACATCATTGACACTTATTCAGGTTTTCAATGGGCAACTGCTTTGAGCTCAGAAAAAGCTGATTCAGTAATCACACATTTATGAGAAATAAATACAACCATCATGGGCCATCATGGGTATAACTGCACAAATAAAGGCAGATAATGGTCCAGCATATATCTCTAAGAAAATGAAACAGGCTTTTGCTTATTATAATATAAAGTACATCACAGGTATACCAAAAAATCCAATAGGTCAGACAGTTATAGAAAGATCAAATCAAACTATGAAGGATATGTTAAACAAACAGAAAGGGATGGAAAATACCCCAGAAATAGATTACATAATATGTTATTGGTGTTGAATTTTCTTAACGCTAATGAGAATGGAACAACAGCAGCAGAGAGACATTGGGTATCAGAAAAGTTTTCTGAATTAAATGAACCAGTGTATTTCAAGGATGTGTTGACTTCAAAATGAAAACCAGGAGATTTTCTACATTGGGAAGGGGATTTTGCTCTTGTTTTAACAAGAGAAAAAAAAGTTATGAATACCATCAAAATTAATAAAGATTTGGTCTGAAAAAAAAAAGAAATCTCTTAAGAAAGAGAAATGATGGCTCATCCAAGAGTTGATAACCAATCAAGTGGTAAGGAAACCTCATAAGGGTTCGGGCAGGATTCTGTTCTTGTCTTTGTAGGAAATTACATGTCTTAAAAAGTCAAGAGACCTTGGACATCTAGATGCCTCAAGAGGAAAAGATAATTATCCAGATAGGATCGCCAAGCAAAGAGAATTATCACTTATGAGGACAGGTCATCTTAAGCAAAGAATCTCTCAATGTTATTTAGAATAATAGTCATGACTCACTTAAAAATGAAAGCTTGGTTTGGAGTTGGACAATAGCTCAGTCTTTCTCTAAATGCAAGAATGTTGTTAAAATAAAAATTCAGAAATTTTATGTCAGGAGCCATCTGGCATGGGACAGAAAGAAGAAAGAATTGAGAAAAAAATTTTACTCTTCTTCATATCTATTTTTGTCTCTATTGTACCTTTCATTGAATATGTGTCTGTATAAATAATGTTTAAATTTTCCAAAATGAACAATGAATTTTCCTGCAGTAATCTTTAAAGTTTCCAAGAAGAAGATGGGGCCCCAAAACAACTCCACCTGGTTGATATGACATCATGTTGCTGATAGCACTACTATAAGACCTGTTTTGGGTACCAGCTGTTCAAGATAATTCCAACTTGATTAGCTGAAATGGTGCATTTTTTAAAAAAACAAATATCTGGCCAGAAACTTAACCATCATTTTACTTTCACAGGATCACACAGAACATCTCCCCCATTACAGCTGGAAGTAATTCTAGAAGACATAGTCTGCTCTCCCAACAAAATTTGTCCTCAGGGTTAGGGACATCATTTAGGGGTCAATATTGTTATAGGCTTTGGGTTTGGGGGGAAATTATGTGAGCTCAGGGATCTCTTTGCAAAAATAAGGGGAAATCAGAGGGATAATGGATTAGTGTGAGATTACTCACACTAATAATAATAGTGAGTAATAGAGTGAGTACTTGTGAGCTATTATTTATAAGCAATTTACATTGGTATAGATTCTTGTATATTGATACAAACTTAAATTATATTGATATGTTCTTATTTTCATCTACAGTATTTGTATACTTAGGCAAAGATACTTTGTCATATTCTAATATGAAGTCTTATTCTTTAAGTTATATAGGTATTAAGAATTATAGGTCAATAGTCATCCATGTTTGTTATATTTATAGTTAGAATAATCATTCTTTAAATCATTCTTTAAATACATAGAGATTTTATTCTGCACTTTATTCAACCACTTTAAAGAGCTGTAGAAATGGCATTTAAATAACTTAGGGTTTTGTTGATGTGAGACACAATTGCTCCTGGCAGCACCCATCTATTCCTGATAGAATGTTGAGCAACGAAGACACTCCACTTGGAGCTTGTTTTCTTCTTTGCAAAACAGCCTCTCTTCCAGCTGCGTGACTTGGTTGCTGTTCCCCATTTGAGCAGAGGATTGTGATCTGTGAGTCTATGCTTAAATAAATAACCCTTTATTGTACTCAATTCTGAGCTAGTGGGGGATTTCCTGTTAGCATCTGTCTTCATGTTTGTTTTGTTTGTTATATTTTTCTCAATGGCTTCTTAATTTTTTTCTGTGCTAATTCCTGTAATCTTAAAGTTTTATCATTCTGCTAGTTTTTATTTTTAATACCTTCTACAAAAAATTAAGACTGGATTTTCAATTCCAGAGATTGAGCTTTATTAAAAGATTCTCTAATTGATATTCTTGTGAATAAAGTATAAACATTCCTTCATTTATCACTATATGTATGACTTTTGCTAATTATTTGGATACATTTCTAATGTGGTTTTACATCATTGGATTTCTTAAAACCCATGCTTGTGCTCCTATGGCAAGTCCTCCTTCAATTGACATGCCATGTCATTATACTGTTGAAATCTGGTGTTTTTGATAATATATAGTAGCAGTGCTCAATATTGACCCCCTCCCCCAAAAGGCTAGTTTTAATGATTGGCTTAATATGGGGTGGCTTGAGTAAATTATCTTAATCATGTTTAATATTTTCTTATACTTCTTTACAGTCAGTTATTTTACAAGAAAGTGGATCTGCAGAGTTCTGAACATAATTCTAGATGCTCTTTTTACTTTGACTCTTAATATACTTAAAAACCATCTTAGAAGAATAAAAACTCACAAGGCACATAGACCCTGTTTTAATTAAAATGGGTGAAAATGAATGAAAAGGGTATAGAAATGCAAAGGAGGAAGGGAGTAAAGTGTTTTTAATTTGTTTCTTTAAAATGGTGGCTTTTATATAATGACTTAGAAATCTTTTCTGAAGGATCAATAGTGAAATGATTGATGGAACACACGCCTACCACAGACAAGGACCTGGTTTGGTCTACAGTACCACAACAGTAGGAAAGTTTAGTATCTGCCCCAGGAGGTAATTATGAACACAGAATAATGCTCTCCTTCAGCAGTTTATGTTAGGAATATCTATATTAGAATATTATATTCTTCAGATCTTAAAAGCTGCCATGTTATCCTACTTTTATTTATGTTTCCTGTAAGACGGGTAGTGCTCTAGGAATACAGTGATTGTTTATTAAATCTTGTTAAGAAGATAAATTAACACTGTAGCATACACAAAGGAAAACAAAAGAAAACAAACAACCCAAACAACAATAAGAACAACAACAAAAACAGGACCAGGACAGAAAGATCATGGCAGTGTTCCTGGACTTTAGGTTCTGAGTCCAGGGAATTTTTGTCTATATTAACACTTTGATATAACCATAAGTGAGATCACCATAGAATTGATCTGCCTAGAAATGAATGAGTTTATAGACATTTAAAAAGTAGCAGTCCAGTTCCCAGTTTTAGTGATATGGGCCTGTAATTATTCTTCACAAGGTTGAAGCTTGAAGATCAGAAGTTCAAAGTTTGCCTACGTTGCAGAGGACGTTCAGGATGAGCTTGACTATCTTAATAAGACCCACTGTCAAAATCAATATGACCAAAATATGATTCACAATTTAGAATTCTGCTAGTCTGGCACAGTGACAGTATTGCATATTTTTTTCTTTTGTTTTGTTTTCACTATCTTCAGGAAACTGACTGGGTTCCCATAATCAAACATGCTGGTGTTTGTGGTTCATAGATTTCTCAGGTAGGTTGGGACTGGTGAATTGCTTCCTTGCCTTGGCACTTGCGTAGTATTTTGTGACACCCTGAAAATCAGACTACAGAAAAGAGGCTTTCACGTGAGATCCAGCTCAAAACATCCAAGTCCTGTGTCCTAAATGTGTGCTGGGTTTAGCTATAGGAGCCTAAGCTCAAGGCCTGAGAGGTAACCAAGGACTATATCAATAATCTATATTGTTTGAGGGAGTCATGTGGATTACCCTGATTTATAAATAAATAAATGATTGATTGAATAGATAGATAGATACATAGATAAATAGATACATAGATACATAATTAAGAAACAAAGCAGATAACATAGAGTACTGTCTTAATATATCAGACCCTGAGTTCAATGATGAAAATGATAGAAAAGGTTTCAAAAATGTAAAGGAATTTCTATTCAATGGAAAATAGTGTTTCAACATGAGGTTTTGATGTTGTGTAAGCCTTTTCACTTTACCTTTGCAAAGAAAAAAATAAATCCACAAAATTCAACTTTGCAATCACCACCTGCTGCTGCCTTTTTAATATTAATTTTGATTTGAACTTCAAGCCAAGCCATCACCAAATGAGGAGAAATGTTTACTAAGTGTTGTGAGAGTGAGAGGTTCTGAGAGAAGATGTGATAGTATTAAATTAATCCTGGCTGCGCTAGCCTCGGGAAGACCATTTGGATGACAGCTTCATCTTGACACTGCCCTTTATCTCCATGAAGGGTGGCCTTTAGAAGGCCAGTGATGTTTAAGTTATCATCTGAGAATGAGGATAATTTATCTTCCATACTGCTTACTCTACCTTCATTCTTCACCACCCCTACACATGTAGTCTGTCGTCAGATTGGAAAGCTTCTTAGATGGGTTTCCAAAATCAGAGCGGTCCTGTGTGGGAAAACAGGGAAAGGTAATTGAAGAATATTCTCTACATTCATATATATTTTATGTGTAAGAAGAGATACTTTTCAAAATTGCTAAGGTGCTTCTTCTTTTACCTCCATCCCTCCTTTCCTCCCTCTCTCCCTCCCTTTTCCCCCTTTGTAGATAGGTATCTTTAAAAGAAAAACACGTTCACTGGGATGGCTTAATATGGAAGACACACTCAGTTTATATTTGTCATCTGCTTTCGAATGAACCTTTGTGATTTCCCCTAAATTTCACATGCTGGAAATCAAAACTCCAAATTGCGAATATTAGATATGAGCTTGCCGTGGTTTGAATCTAAAATGTCCTACACACCCTCATATTGAAGTGTTTATTCCCCTGCTGCTGGCATTATTCCAAAAGACCAGGAAGCTATGAGGACATGTGGCATGGCCGCCAGAAGTCTGTCACTAAAGGCTTCTCTTTGAAGATTCTCGTCCTGGTCCTGGTGGTCACCAGCTTTCTGGTCTGCTAAAGCATGAACATTCTGTGACTCAAGCTTCTTCTGTCAGGGAGGGTTTCTCTGCCATGCATCTCCTGCCTTGAGAGACTTCCATCCCTATATAGAACCATGGGAAACAAAACAGGTGAAGCTCTCTATACAGAAACCATGAAAAATCAGTCATGTCATGAAGGTAGTTTTCACAAATAGTGTCTATGCACTTATAGGACATAATCCTAAACTTAGGGGTGTGACTGCATGACAGAGGGCTTGCCTAGCTTGTCTGGGCCCTTAATGTAAATGAAAGCAGTTGCAGCAAACAAACAAACAAAAATATACAAAGAAGAGATACAAAAAAGGCAAACACCCTCTCTTCACAAACCAGAGTCAAGACAGCCCTACATAACAAGAAAACAAAGTACTTCTGAACAGTCAAATTACCCTCTGCTTGGTTTCAGATTCTGCTTCCAGGATTGTGAAAAATGCATTTCTGTTTTTTCAGCACCCCATTCATGCTTATTGTCTTGTAAGAGCATCCATCCCTGGGTGACAGAAAAACATTCAGGATTATGTCACAAATAGTGTACAGCACAGAAACAGTGTGACATACCCAGAGATAATTATCTGTGAATAAATTAGGATCTACTCAATACAGATGAATTTCCTAACTTAAAAAAATGCTGAGCTGGAAGATTAAAATACATTAATTAAGCTTCTATATAATTAAGACAAAAGTGCAGTCTTTTAGGACAAAGGCCATTTATTAGTCTTATAAGGATGACACAAAGCACTAAGCAAAACAAAAATGACAAGCAGCTCAGTCATTAATAGTTGATTCATCTAATTAATGATACATTTTATCATGGCTGATCCTGTAAGTGTTAGGAAGGAAAACAGTTACAGAGATAAGTAGGTCATCTTCAGAGATCAAGCATAGTTTTTACTCGATGGACTGTGTATCAAATCATATAAATTAAAAGAAATATGCAAAGAAGCAGTATGTATCTTGAATAAGCTTGCAATGACCAATTCGTTCTTTTACACTGTGCTTGTATTATTTACATTATGTGACAGTTACATCATTCATAGTTTAGACTCATTATTATACCTCACAACTTTATTCTAGTGATGGATTAAAAAAGCATTCCAAAGAGGAGTTAGGGCTTAAAATAGTTAATTGCCTGGCCCCCAGGTTTGGGCAAACTCTAGATTGAGTTTCTGTTGCCATTTTTGGGTTTCCACTGGAAAGAGAGCTTTGTGACCTCTGTATTGATTAAATGGAACTTATCTGGGCCCTACTTTCCTCAAATTTTTTCTAAGAGCATTATTCTAGTGACTAAAGCATTCTGCTTGAATTTAAATGTTCCCAGATTGTGCCTGGCACTGCTGCCAACTAGTGGCATTCTCACTTATTAAAGTTCAGTGTCCTTATTTCTGAGAAATATATACAGGCTACATCCCTATTGGGAGCCAGGTTTCTACCATAAAATGAAGAAAAAGTATATTTCATTTAATATATTATTGTGTTGTCTCTTTCACAGTGGTTGTTGGAATGTTCTACTTTCTATCCAATGATCCCAAGGTCTGGGTGATGACCTACTGCAGAACCAGGGATGTTTGGAACTGTGTGTTGCTGTTTCCTCAATGGAATAGAGAACCTTTGAACATTTCCATTGAAGAGAATTCTAGAGAGCAGAACAAACTTCACATTACTGCCATAAAGTTTCCCCTTCCATTGCACCATGCTAGAAAATATACAGGTATATAAAACTTATATAGTTAAGTGCAGCATAGGAGGAAAAACCGTTAAGATGTGTGGTACATAGTAGTTTTCCTCCAGTATAAAGTGTGTATCTATGTAGGGAAACAAATGAAGAAAATGTTTAAACTACTCCGAAACAGCTTGTTTTAATGCTAGCTCTTTTCACTCAGAAGTCTCCTCATTGAAAAATTTGACTAACCCTCTACTCCTTTACTAACCCATCTAAAATATCATTGCCTAACTCTACTACTAATCCATCAGAAATATTACAGCCTCATGTAAAATCCATATCACTCATTTCTCTAAATCAGAACATTTTTTATAACCAAATCTGGCTTTGTCAGAGAAACTTCAGAGGCTAATCCTTGTGTCTCACTAGAGGAAACTACATTGGTATGTTTACATCATAAAGCATACAGGATGTGCTTTTATAACCTGCTTAGATAACAACAGATTATATAAAGAGAATATCAACTTAATAATGTCAGGCTTTTTAAATTCTTGACTTTATCTCCTAAGGTGATGTCATTAACAATCCTGTAAATCTATCAACCTTAGCAAATCAAGTTTTTCATGGAAGTTATTCCCTGGGTAATCTTGTTCACTGGATCAATTGCATGTCATTCTCACATTCTTGGTTCTTTTGTAAATATACATAACCATTATTTTCTGAGTTTCTTTTTTATGGTACCTTATCCCCTTATCCATCATCCTTCAACATGGTCAAAAGTTTTTCTGCATGTTTGCATTGTAGCTGCAGGTGGAAAGATCTGAAAATACTCTTAAAATTCTCACCTCTGTTTCTCAAGAAGTCCATTCTTTGTATTTCTCATTACTGCCAGCTCTTAAGGAGCTCATTTGCAATACAGTCTATGAACAATATGTTTCAGAGCATGAACTCTCATACAGCAAGTGCTTGTTGGGCTAATTTCTACCCCAGAACACCATATTGGATTTTCCATGTGGAATAGTAAATATCTCATTACTTACCCATAGGATTTGGTGTTGGTTATGTGTCAGATTTTAAATCTGGGTTTGCAGAATGTGTTCAAATGCCCTACTGACTTAGTTTGAATGAGCCTGAATAATTGGTACTGCACCATAGAAACTAATACTTGTACTTTCTACCAGAGAATACAGTTTCCCCGAATAATGCTATAAATTACATATGGCAAAAAAATAAGATTTCACTTCCTGTTTCCAGAGACTGACTTGTGTATATGTTGGGCCATCTTGTCTGATCTTGCTTATACTCCATTATTGTGACTCTTAGCATAGCTAAAGTTGTCTGTTTAGTAAACACTAAAGACTTCTATTTATGCTACCTTTAGAATAATTTACCATACCCAACTCTAGTTTGCAGGCCCTTGTCAAGCTTGAATTTTCAGCAGTTTCATGAAGGATAGAAATAAGTTCAAAATAAGTTTTTTCTATTTTGGAAGGAATAAAAGTTGGATAAGTGAATTTGTGATTTAAACATTTGATAATATGATAATGGGTTATATATCTCTATTATTTGATTACAGCAGTTAACTATAATAATTAGTACTTATATTAATAATAAAATATGAATTGTTAGTACTTATCTTTACTTTTAAAAACTGCTCACTTATTCATGCATCTATAAGAATTACATGCACACGCACAGAGGATATGTTTGGAAAATGAATATATTTCTAAATCCCATAGAGATTAGATTTGTGAGCTAAAAAGTGTAAATATAGAATTTGCTTATGCTTGAATATTTGAAATATCTTTGTGGCTCCAAAAGGTGCAAAATAAATTCTGACTTTTAACTATTTACTTGAATTATTTTTATTTTTCAGAGATACATATAAGGCTGTATAAATTTTGCTTATTCCTGATCTTACTTGATGAGATGTATAAATTAATAATAATTTTTAAATGTTAATACAATTTGTCATCACAGACACCATTAACTTAGAGAAATCTGAACAACCTAAGATCACGTGGGTTTTTCACATTTTATCATGAATAATTTCATACTTAAAAGTACATGTGGCCATCAGAGTTATATTTACATGTTTATAATAGTTGACGTTTTACTTTCTTGTGATACTGAGTGGCTGTAAATCTGAGCATGTTAATAAATCTCTCTGTTATTGCTCTCTAAATAAGGCTCAAATGGGATATATGTCACTTATGCATTTTTGAGTTGTAATTATCTGCTACAGTTATTTATATTATTACAAACAAAGCTAGGTATTATCTCAGGATTCTCTGTACAAAAGAAGATAGTAATGAGAAATAAAGTAATGCGGATTCTTGAAATTAAAGTAGGAAAATGATGGTGGAGGAAAATAAGGTGATTATTTTTAATTTTCAAGAAAAAATAATCAGTTAAATTTAAAAAAACTAGGTTCATGAATTAAAATAAAACATAAAAAGGTGAAAACTTTACTTTGTACTGAAACAGTAGAAAGCATGAGAGATGTTACAATTTTAAAATTCTTGATTTAAAAAGAAGAGTGGAAGCAATCTAAAAAATGACTTCATTTTTGGCAATGATTACACTATTTTAATTGGTTTATTTCCTAGACAGTTTAAACAGGAGAGGGAGAAAAGCAGAAAGTTTAGAAAAATTGCCAAATATCTCAGCTGATAAGCATGTCTCCAAAACACCTCATGCATACTATAATTCTTTATCATATGAGCATATTTCCCATTAAGCAGATTTCCAATTCTTGATTGGAAAACATGTCTCACCTTGATTCTGTTATGTAAATGGTTTAAAAATGAAATAAGTTAATCACTTATGAAATATCCAAGCATATTATGGATATATTGCTAGATATTTAATTTAAAAAATCTTGGACAGCTGGGATCCCCTCTAGAGCCAAGTCTCTTGCCAATCCTAAAATGACTCCATTAATGTAGATATCTTATTCCCTGCTCCAATAAATGCCCTGCCTCCATCTCCACCCTCCCACTCCACCAAGCTCTCCCCAGTCCTTTCCTTCTACCTTCTCCTTCCCCCCTCCCCTTCCTCAACCCCCCAA
>PVIU01018805.1:0-38082 GCA_004026605.1 Ondatra zibethicus
CAGTTCCTGCTCGCAGGATTTGAGGGTTTCTATGAGGGACGGAAGTTGGAAAAGCTACTCGCCAGTTCTTAACTCTCTCCTTGGCGTTCCTCTGGATGGTTTGGGGCAGCTGTTGGAGATAGGACATAAGAAGGTGATAGGAAGCTAAAGATTCCAGAGGAAAATGTGCGTGGAGATTCTGCCCACGTCTGGGCCAGTATTTTGGAACTGAGTATCCGGCAAGTGGACACTTGGGATCAGCTTTAAAACTCAGGGGTTCTATGTAAGCCTTGTGGGTTTTTCTAAAAGCATACAGGAGTATATGTGCCCGGGGGAAATAATTTTAGATGGATGTGTTGGGAGATTTAAGACAAATCAAAAGACGCTAGGATTTCCTGATTCCATGTCTGCATAAAGTGTTTCAGAAACTTTCCAATGTGCGGAATAAATTTCATGACCTGGCCTTCACTCTCAGAAGTTGATCTCTCTTGACTTTTCTGCTTCATTTTCCCCCTCTATTCCCACAGTTCAGGTTTGGAAATATTCTTTCCTTCGTTCCATAGTTTCCTCTCTTAGGGGATAGGAATACTCTAATTTGTTGCTTCATGAATGGGGATGCCCTTGACATCTGTCTTGGGGATTTCTGTGCCCATTTGACAAACAATTGTTGGGGAAGCATTGCTGTCTAAGAGTGGGGTCCCTTTAAGCAGTGTAGGTAGTAGGTGCCTGCTTACTGCAAAGTAGCAAGTCTCTTCCCACTTCTTTGGCTTCTGTTTTATTTCTAAATACTACTTGAGCTTTAACAGGAGTGTTGGTGTGACCCCAATAATAATTAACAAAACCTGTGGGTCTGTGAAAGACGTCAACAGTAAAATACTAATTTCTGAAGCTGCCTGTGTTTATTATTAGTGTTGTAGAGGCTTTGCTTACGTTTTACCAAAGTAAGAATAGAAATACATCAAAGGTAAGATTAATTTGTTTTTAAAATGAGAGGAAAAGTTGGGAAATAGCCTTTCACTTAATGAAATTTTACCTCAGATCACAGCTAGGTAATGTCAAAGAACTGTCTTTGTGCAAGCTAGCCTTGGAGAACTCTAAAGCGCTGTGAGAAGCTCAGGTGGAGAGCACTTTTCAGCTAATGAGTAGGAAAACTTTCCCGTCACACAGACTGGTTTAACTGCTCTGAAGCTAGTGTTTGGTTTTTATTCGGAGGGTCTCCATGTGTTCACCCTGAACTTGGAATCCTCCTGCCTCAGTGTCTCAAGTACTAGGCATGTGCTACCATTCTTTGCTCTGTGTTTTCCTATTCTCTCTCTGCTCCCTCTTCTGTTCCCCCTTCCCCTTGCTCTCTTCTCTTGATCCTCTTTTTCCCTCCCTCTCCCCCTTAGGTAGGATTTCTTTGTGTATCCCTGGCTGTCCTGGAACTTTGTAGACCAGTCTGGCTTCAAACTCAGAGATTTGCCTGCCTCTGCCTCCCAAGGCACACTCGGTTTTTCCTTTATTCTCTTTTCTTCTTTGTTTTACATTTATTTGTTTTTGCTGTGTTTGTATATGTGTGGTTATGAGGTGCTGAGGTGCACGTGTGCAGGTCAGAGGACGACTGTAGGGAGTGGGTCTTCAGGTTTGATCTCGGGTTTCAGGTCCCACAAATGTTTTTACCCCCAGTCATCTTCACTGCTCTTAAAAAAAAAAAACCAAAAAACCAAAAACTTGTATCGATTTATTTTTGTGGGGAGCATAAGCATGTCATGTGGAGATCAGAAGACAGCTTGAAATCTGTTTTCTCCTTCTATGTCATGTGAGCCCTGGGGATTGAACTCAGATCCTCAACTCAACAGCAGTCTCCTTTGCCAGCTACCTCCTGGGATTACAGGTGCACACCACCATATTCCTTTTGTTTTTTACATTAATTCGTGTGTGTGTCGTGTGTGTGTGCTTGTGTGTGCATGCGAGTGCATGTACATGAGATCAGAAGACAATTCCCGATAGTTGGTTCCCTTCTACCTGGTTTCCTGGCAAGTTCCTTTATGTGCTTTGCTGTCTCCTTGGCCATCTCACCTTTTTTTTTTTTTTTAAATGGTTTTTCGAGACAGGGTTCCTCTGTGGCTTTGGAGCCTGTCCTGGAACTAGCTCTTGTAGACCAGGCTGGCTTCGAACTCACAGAGATCTGCCTGCCTCTGCCTCCCGAGTGCTGGGATTAAAGGCGTGCACCACCACTGCCCGGCTCTTCTCACCTTTTTTTATGCAGTGCTGGGGACTGAACTCAGGGCTCTGTGGGTTCTAAGCAGGCACTTCACCAGCTCAACATCCCCAGCTCCACTGCACCTTTCTTTAAAATTAAGGCATTTCCAGCCTACAGCCCCCAGGCCACATGAGCCCCAAGGTATCTATGAATAGGACCAAGGCTTTAGTAGATGATACCATTTTGGAATGTCAAAAAAGTTAAGTATTCCTTTTTGTTTGTTTTTGTTTTTGTCATTTTTAGCTGACTAATACCTTAATTATTAGATGAGGAAACAAACAAAATGTGTAATAATACACTTAAATTTAATGTTTCTACTTGGGAGAGAAAGGGTATTCTTTTCAACAATTCAGAAAAGAGTTATTTCATCATTATCTAACTTATAAAATTATATGTGCGTATGGCACAGGAGGGAGCGAGCTCAGGTCAGAAGACAGTTTTGGGGAGTTAGTTCTCTCATTTCTTTGTCTTCACCAAAGATTGAACTTGAGTGGCCAGGCTTGCTCTTGAAGCTTGTTTACTAGTTGAGCCATCTCTCTACCCTTAGCGTGTTCTTAAAGATGAATAACTGTAGAAGCCATAGACCAAACATCTTTCCATACATTTAACTCAATAGGCTTATGAAGAAGTGAATAAACACTGAAGCCTCATTGGCTGAAAAGAAATCTTAATCACTGTTGAGGGGACTTCATTTGAAGGTCGTCCTCACTGATCATCCAGTTAACAGGTTCTTATTTAAGTGGTTTATGTCTGTTTTTTAATTTCTGAAACTTCAGTGAGAATTCTCAGCTTGAATGTAATGGTTCATCTGATGTGATATAAATAAAAAATTCAACAGTGTATTACAAGGATGTTGCACTTGCATGAAGAGTGCACCTGATCTGGTGTAAGCTCTTACAGGTTCAGCCAATTAATCTTCGTCCAGTGCGTTCTAATGATTGAGGTCTCTTACCAATTTGTTACTTGTTCAAGTTGCCGTTATGCCATCCGGTTTTGGGATGTTGAGAAGTAGTTTCACAATAAGGGATTTTGTTGGGTGTAATGGCCCTTGTCTGTAATCTCAGAACTCAGGAAGCAGAAACAGGAGGACTTCCATGAGTTTGAGGCCAGTGTGGTGTCTGTAGCAGGTTCCAAGTAAGCCAAGGACTGCATAAGAAGAAACCTTTTTCAGAAAACGTAAAAAATGAAACCAAAAAGGGATGCTAATCACTGTACCTATAGGTTGATGGCCTCAACTGGTGCCACTTTCTAGTGTTGTTCTTTGAGACGGTTTCATTGCATTCTTACAGCGTTCTGTTCCGACATCATTATATGAGGAACTGCAAAAATAATCACTATTCCATAACACTGGGGATTGAAGTCTTATGGCCATATATATAAGTTATGAAGAGGTCATCTTTTCTTTTTTCTTGTTTTTGGTTTTTTGAGAAAGTTTTTCTCTGTAGCTTTGGAGTCTGTCTTGGAGCTTGCTTTTAGACCAGTCTGGCCTCGAAATCATAGAGATCCACCCGCCTCTGCCTCTGCCTCCCAAGATTAAAGGTGTATGCCGCCACCACCCAGCCAAAGAGGTCATCTTACAGTCAGCCAGTACAAATAATTTTATTTCTTTTTTTTTTAAAAATTATTTATTAATCATGTATACAGTGTTTTCCCTACATGTATGCTGCAGGCCAGAAGAGGGCACCAGATCTCATTACAGATGGCTGTGAGCCACCATGTGGTTGCTGGGAATTGAACTCAGGACCTCTGGAAGCTTAACCTCTGAGCTATCTCTCCAGCCCAATAATTTTATTTCTTATGATAACAAAAGTTTGAAATTTTTGAATGAACTTGTTAAATTTGAAGAATAGACCTATGTGGGCAGTGGTGGCACATGCCTTTAATCCCAGCACTTGGGAGGCAGAGATGGAGGATCAGAGTTCGGGGCCAGCCTGGTCTACAGAGCAAGTAACAACAACAACAAAAAAAAGTCAATTACACAGTAAAACATACAGTGCTAATGTGTGAATAATATTTTCATTGTCTGAATTAAATGCTCAAGATAAAGGGTCATAGCATTTTGCATTAATGGGAAGGCTGACTACTAAGCTTATTTTAAAACCTTAAGTTAATGAGACATATACAAGTTAATTTCAAAATTTAAGTACAAAAAGATCAAAGCAGTGTTTACCCTCCCATCTTTGTCTTATAACCACCTTGTTACCCATACTAGTAGCAAGCAGTGTTTTTAATTTCTTTTTTCTTTTTTAAATTTTATTTGTTATGAATACCATGTAGTTACAGACCAGAAGAGGGTACCAGGGTACAGATGATTGTGAGCCACTATGTGGTTGCTGGGAATTGAACTCAGGACCTCTGGAAGAGCAGTACTCCTAACCACTTAGCTATCTCCAGCCCTTATTTTATTTTTTGAGACAGGTTTCTCTGTGTAGCCCTGGCTGTCCTGGAACTAACTCTGTAGATCAGGCTGGTCTTGAACACACAAAGATCTGCCTGCCTCTGCCTCTCGAGTGCTGGGATTAAAGACATGCAACCCACCCCTCCATTAATTTCTTACTAGTTATGGAATATTTTACTTATTTGTCCTTTGTGACATTTTACAAGATGGCTTAGTATTCACTTTGTAGGTCAGGCTGACTTTGAATTCAGCAATCCTCATGCCGCTTTTGCGATGGGATTAGAGGCTCCTGGTACTTCATCCAGGTTTTTTACTTGTTTTCAGGCATGATTTTACCCAGTTTACTGATGGGTTCCAACTCATATTGTAGCCATTATAGCCAAGGCTGACTGTGAGGTCTGCTCCTTCTGCCCCTTCCTCAAGTAGTGAGGTTACAGGTTTGTACCTCTATGCCTGGTTAGATAATTTGCATTTAATGTTACAAATTTTTTTGATTGCTTTAGATAAAGTTTCTTTATGTAGCCTTGGCTGGCCTAGAACTCAGAGTTCCATCTGCTTCTGCCTTCCAAGTGATGGAATTAAAAGTGTGCAAATGTTATAAATCTCTTAATGTCCAGAAATTTTCCTTGGGGTCTGGGGTCACCAAGTCCTGGAATTAAAGGTATGGGCCATACTGATAAGTTCTTATCTCCATCCCTCCCTTATTGAATCCTGGCCATCACCTACCCTAGACCAGCACATTACCATATCCCTAACCCCTTGCCTATAGTTTAAAAAGTTACATGGTCTACAAAATTTATTAAAATTCTAAACATTCCTACTTTGGTTTCTCTTGGTAGATATATTTGTGATATGTATTTTTGTGTGTGAATAACATACTTATCTTCCTGCATCTTGATTTTTCACAACTTTTAAACATTGCCTATTGCTATCTTACAATAGCTATTGAAGATTTGGCTCTCAGTCTACTCCTTACCCTCACTATTCATCTTTATCTTTCTTATATCCACCAACTGACCACCTAGATGAGTTACTTTATAGCCTTATTTTTAATCAGGAAGTTTATATTATGAGTGTGTAGATGCTATATAGGATTTAGTTGTATCCTATGATTTCTTTCCTGTACAACTCTTTCTTTGGAGATAATAATGGTCTTTATTTCTGTTGTTAGCTTTCCGTAAGTTTACCATATATAAACTGTTCGCCAGTTTTCTAAGTCTCTCAGGATACTGATATGAGCCAGATAGTTCATTAATTTCCGTCTATAAAATTTTTCTCAAACTTTTCTGGCTGGCTCCAGGCTAAATTGTTTGCCTATTGCATCTTATACTTAATGGTCATCCTGGACTCCCTCATCGCCCTAGGAATTCTCCTTACCGTCTTTTCCTCTGCTGGAGAATTCATACTCCATCTTCCACAATCTTGCTTTGTTCCCTCATTTGGGTGGAGAATATCCTTTAGTGGCATCCTGAGAAAAAAATATATGGGAGATAAATAATTTTTGACTTTTTACTTAAAAATTTTCAGCTTACAAATAATAGTGCAATAGACACTAATGTTCCCTTGACCCTGATTCATCAATTTTTAACCTTTTGCCACATTTGCTTTACTGCTGTCTGTTGTGTGTTTTTTTATGAGTCATTTCAAACTAAGCTGAAAAACCTATAAATACTTCTGCTTATTTCTTCTAAGAATTAGAACATTTTTCTAGTTTAACATAATAAAATTAATTATGTCCCATCCTCCATTTAACATGGATGTAAAAATATGTAATTCATATTCCCATGTGAGATTTCTTACTCATTTCAGTGCTTTTTTTTTTGTTTTGTTTTGTTTTTGAGATGGTCTCACAGTGACGCTCTGGCTGTTCTGAAACTCACTATGTAGACCAAGTTGGCTTCAAACTCACAGAGACACATGCCTGCCTCTGCCTCCTGAGTGCTGGCATTTAAGGTGTGCATCATGCCTGGGCCTTTTTTTTTTTTTAAATTCTTATTCTCTCATATATTACATCCTGACTGCAGTTTCCCCTCCTTCTCCTCTCCCTAGCCCTCTACCCTCACCTCCCATCCCCCCTCAGAAAGTAGCAGAGGCATCCCAGGGACATCAACAAAACACTGCTTAACAAGCTACAATGAGACCAGGCACATACCATCACATCAAGCCTGGAGAAAGCAACCCAGGAGGAAAAGGGTCCCACCATCAGGCAAGAGTCAGCCCCTACTCCTCCTTTTAGGCATCCCACATAACACCAAGCTTCTAGTCATAACATAATATACAGAAGAACCTAGGTCATCACTTACAGGCTCCATGATCTGTGAGCCCCCAGAAGTTCCTGTCAGTTGATTCTGTGGTACTGTGTTCTTGTGGTGTCTCTGACCCCTCTATACTTGGGCTTTTTAAAAAAGTGTGATAGGATCAAGCTATACTCAGGCTTTGAATTCACTGTGGTCCAGCGAATTTCTTAAATTTAAAATTGTCTTGCTCATCTTCCTGAGTAGCTGAAATTAAAAGCCTGCCACAGCTTGCCCAGCAGCATTCTGATTCCCCCTCCCCCACTTTTGTTTTTGAGACAGAATTTCTCTGTGTAGTCTTGGCTGCCCTGGAACTTTGTAGTCCAGGCTGACCTTGAACTCATAGAGATCCACCTGGCTTTGCCTCCTGAGTGCCCACCACGTCCAGTTATGATTCTTGATTATTTGTATGAAGGCACAATTTTCCATCTCTAAAAGCTTATTGAAGCTTCCTCCTCCCCCCACTTCTTTAACACCCCCCTCCCCCCCTGATTTTTTCAAGAAAGGGTTTCTCTGTGTTACACTGGCTGTTCTTGAACTTGCTCTGTAGACAAGGCTGGCCTTTGACTTCCAAGTACTGGGATAAAAGACCACCATTGCCTGGTTTACCATATCTTCTCTTGTGTTCATTTTCTTTGTGATCTGTGTTTCTTTTTTGTGATAGGCATGTTGTGGACCCATTTTTCCATCTGAGGATTGAACCCAGGACTTCATGGAAGCTAGGCTAGGGCTCCACCATGAAGCTACACGTACAACTCATTAGTGGACATTCTTAATCTGACAGTCATGCCCTCTCATACTGGGAAATTTTAATTGGATTATTACATTTTATATATATATATATATATGTATATATATATATACATATATATATTGCCCTTGATTTTGTTCTTTTAGGAGCTGTTTTTCATATTTGGGCCTTTTTAGTAGGCGCTTTAACTTTCTTTTGTTTCTTATTGTTTATCTCTTTAACTTTTACTGACTTAAAACACATTTTCTTAGTTGTATCATTTTATAGTAAGCTTTTTAAAAAATTTCTGTGATTATGTTTTTAACTTTAAATTTAAAAATATTTATATATTTTGTCAGGAGTGATATGATCCACAGACCCATTTTTAAGTTTTAAGAATTATTTCTAGGCCAGGTGGATCAGGGCACCTGCAGGCCAAGCCCCAGAACCTTAGTTTCAACCCCAGAACCCAAGTGGTGGAAGGAGAAACTGACTCCCACAGGTTGTCCTTTAACTTCCACACACACTTGTGCATGGGCACACACAAATAAACAAATGTAATAAATAATACAATAATTATTTCTTAGTATAAATGGAAGTAGAAGTATCATTTACTTGAGCCCACAAAATTAAGACCAGCCTAGGTAACAGTGAGATATTGTGTAAAAAACAATAAAAGGAATTACTTCTAGTGTTTTTTTTTCTTTGCGTTTTTCTGAGATAGAGTCTTCATGTGTAGCCCAGGACAGGCTCCAAAGCCACAGAGAAACCCTGTCTTGAACAACAAAAAACAACAACAAAACAAAACAAACAAACAAAAAAGCCACCTGATGGTGGTGGTGTATGCCTTTAATTCCAGCAGTTGAGAGGCAGAAGCAGGTGACTTTCTGTGAGTTTGAGGCCAGCCTGGTCCACTGAGTGAGTTCCAAGACAGCCAGGGCAACACAGAGAAACCCTGTTTCAAAAAAAAAACAAAACAAAACAAAATAAAAAAGAAAAGAAAAATATATATATATACCATTTGTGTTTTGCGTATGTAATATTTCCCTTAGATCTTTTAGGATAACAATGATAGTTCTTTGGACTTCAGACTTTCTAAGGTAGTAATTGAAATATTTGCATGAAAATATTCTATAGAGACGTCCTGCACACCTTTGACTAAGTTTCACTCAGTATGAACAGCTCTAAGAAGCTATTGGATATGGGGTGTACTCACTGGCAGGACATTTGCCCAGCATTTGGGGGCTCTAGGTTGTTTAGTCCCAACACACACAGAAAGAAAAAAAACAAAAGAAATTATCATTCATAGAGTATTATTTGTTATATATATTTGTTTTTCATAATCTTTGGTTATGTGTTTTTTGTTTTGTTTTTACAAGTAGTTACTTATTCTTGCTTCTTTCATTTGGATACTTTCTCAGACATCTGGTAATACTTAATTGCCTGCTTATATTTAAGAGGGTGGATTGAAGAGGTCATTAGAGCTTCTGACAATGAAGTGGGCCTTACTGACTGTTAGCTGCATGGCAGGATGCTCTGGGTCGGAAAATAGGTACCTCAGTGTTACTAGCTTAAGGCCCCTGCTAGTAATTGTCTAACACCCCCACCTACCCCAGTGCTTTGGCTCTTCATATTCTGCAAAACATCTTGTGAGGTTTTAATATATGTATTAATTTATCCAACTTCAGCATGGTAAGAGTACCTTTTACTCTTGTTGGTATCCCCCAGTCTAGAAACTGTTTGACCCTTTCTGGAAAATTAGCCTTTTATCAGGCTGGTAACTGGCTTCACTAGTTTCAGAGAAATCATATAATCTGAAACTTCTGAAACAGAATCTCAACCAGTCCTTCTTTCTTTTTTTAGTTCTTTTGTGTGTACAGGTGAAATGTTTTGAGATTATGTAAGGATTTTGGTTTGGTGGATTTATCTAGTTACTTAGTACTTCCCTGCTTTTCAAGAAAATATTTGGATGTCTGTAGCTACTTTACCAACAATTAAATTCTGTAATATATATATATATATTTGTGTGTGTGTGTGTATGTGCCAGCATATGTGGAAATCAACTTTCAGTAGTCCTTGTAACACGTGGGTCCCAGGGATCAAACTCAGGTCTTCAGACTTGGTGGCAAGTACATTTTACTGAGCTATCTAGTTAGCTTCCTACCAACAAGTAAATCTTATTTTTTTCTTTCCTTTTTTTTAAGAATATTAATTTATTGGCAGAATGTGTGTTTGCAAGCCATAGCATGCCTGTAGAGGTCAGAGAACAACTTGCTATATGAACCAGCTTGCCAGAATTGGTACAAGTACTTTTACATGCTGAACCATCCCTTTTATTTTTTAGAAAAGGTCTCCTGCAGCCCCGGCTGATCTGGAATTGACCAGTCTTCTACTTCAGCCTTCCAGATACTAGTATTATCAACTGAATTTAAAATTAAGATATCTAGGGTAGGGTGAATATTATCAAAGCCTGAGCACTGGCTGCTCTTCCAGAGGTCCTGAGTTCAATTCCCAGCAACCACATGGTGGCTCACAACCATCTATAATGAGACCTGGTGTCCTCTTCTGGCATGCAACTATACATGCAGGCAGAATACTGTATTCATAAATCTAAAAAAAAAAACAAAAAACTGGGGCTAGAGAAATGACTCAGTGGTTAAGAGCACAACTGCTCTTCAGAGGACCCTGGTTCTATTTCTATCACCCACGTGATGGCTCATAACGGTCTTGCAACTCTAGTTGCAGGGAATCCAGTGCCCTCTTCTGGCTTCCATGGGTACCAGGCATGCAAGCAGTATACATCTGTATGTATAGGAAAAACAACCATACACATAAAATAAAAATAAAGGTAATTCAGATACTTTTATCCCCTCCAACTATAGATCTGATTTAAGAGATTTGGAGTGGAATTAACACATAGGTACTTTAGAAGTTTTTTATTATTTTTATTTTATATTTATTTATTTATAAGACAAGATTTCATGTAGCTCAGATGGGTCTGGATCTTTCTGTGTTGCAAAGGGTTACTGAACTTCTGATCCTGCTACTGCCTTTCAAATGCTTGGATTGTAGGCATAGGGCAGAGGTTATAACTGCACATGGGTAGTTTTGCAAAGCTTCTAGGTATTTTTTATACATAATCAAAATGTAGAATTTCTTCCCTGATATTTTTAAATTGTTAACTTAGAAGTAAATCTATTATTTGGGAAATAGAGACTTTTTTAGACCTTTAGAATTTCGGGATTTAATATAATGGGAATGTTGTTCTCGTCTTGGTTTCTAGTCTTTGTGGATACTTATGACCATTTGGAAACATTCTCAACCTGAATTTTAGAGAATCAAGATATTTTCTCTCTAGTGCCTCATTTTAGATAAAATATTAGAAATAATAAGTGTAATGCATTTATTTTTAGTATAGGGTGTTTTTTCAGAAAAACTATTTTATGAAATAGTAAGCTTGAACTGTTGTTTAATATATTTAGAAATAATACAAGTTTCTAAATAAGAAATGCTTTTGTTTTACATAACTAATAAATTACTGAACTTTATGCTTCAAGTTAAGTAATATTTACAAGAAAACATGATATTTTGAATTTTACTATTTTTGTACTACACTGAATTAAACTGGAATTGACAAAAATTTGGGATTAAAAAAGCAAACAGAAAAAGCAACTTCAAATCTCCCTTTTCTCTTTGTTTAGTTCCTTTTGGAGGTGGATATCTGCTGAGACAATAAGAATTATAAGAGGTCAGTTTCAAATAATACTTTTATGTTACAATGTAGTAAAACTTTTCATGTGCTAAGATGTTCAACTATGGGGTTTTGTTGTCTTCCGTGTAGAATATTGGCAAGTGAACAAGGAGTCTGACCATGGTGATGACCCACTACTTTCTCTCTAATTTAGGACTAGAATCAATGCAAATGGGACAGGCTATGGTAGCTTCTAGAGCGTCTGGACAACTACTCAGTGATTTTCCAGGCATGACCTCCCTTTTTTGTGGTGTGCATACTTGTGCTGGGAGCAGTGTTCCGTACAGGTCCTTGTGCTGGGCAGGTGGCAGAGCTGTTAAACACTGAGCTGCTTCCAGTCTGTGCAGCCCTCAGAAAAGGCCGTCTGGACAGGCAGCCAGGAGAGGACAGCTTGCAGATGGCTGTGTTGAGCCTCTTGTTCATCAGCCCAGGGCCCTATTTTATTAACAATGGCCTTCTTCCATGATTTCAAAGAATCGTTACTTGCTCATCAATTCTATTTTTGTGACCATCAAATTTCAGTCAGATTATACATTAGAGTGTACCTGTGTGTGCCTTAGTTAGTTCCCTTGTGAAAGCAGGTGTGAGACAGGTGTGGTGGTGTACACCTGTACTCCCAGCTGTTGGGAGGAAGAGGCAAGGCAAAACAATCATGGCTGTAGAAGTTTGGGGTTAGCCTAGCTATGAGACGCTGTCTCTCCCTTGCCTTTTCTCAAAAAATTTTATTTTCTGTTGCTGTATCTTAATATTCTTTAAAGTGGTCAGTATATTTGAATTCCCCTTTTTATTTTCCTGTTATTCCCTAACTCCTTTTTTTCTTCTAATGATTTGGTTTTCTTTTAGATTGAACTCGATACAGTTTGGAGACTTAAAAAAAAAGGAGAAAGAAATAAATATAATATTACAATGTAAATGTATAGTAAATTTAGGCAATTTTTTTCCATTGCTGGGGTTTGAAACTGGGCCTTCTATATGTTAGGCAAGTACTTTACCACTGAGTTACTCCTCTAACCTTGAACTTTTATATTTGATTTTTGTTTTGTTATTTTAATGTACAATAATAGGTTTTATTTTAACATTTATCATACATACATGTATATCATTGTATATTGCTCATGCTTACTCTTGCACTGCCCTTTCCAGTCCCCCTTTCCATCCTTATTGTCCCCCTTTCTCACCTCAAATACTCATTTTCTATTTACATGTCATATATGCATGTATATATATACACAGATATGTTTAAGTCTGGATTCTACATAGCAGAAAAAGTGTTATTTTGTCTTTTTTCCCCCATGTTATCCTGTCTTGTTCTCTTCTACCCATTCCCTTTCTACCTCTTCCTCCCTCCTCATTGCCTCACTTCTATATTTATTTTATTGCAAGTTTCAAAAATAAAAGTTAGTTTAAGTATTCCTCAGCTCTCTTCCAAAATGTTCACAGATTTTGTTTCTTTGTTCTTATTTTCCCCTGTATATTTTGTATTCCTGGCAATTTGTTATTGTTGTTTTCCTCATGTAGCACAGTGGTTCTTAAGGTTTAGGTTGTGTTAAAATACATTATTATACCTCAGCCTAGAACTTCTAAAACAATTGGTCTAGGATAGGCACAGGCATTCTCACTCTTACAAGTTTCCGAATAAGCAGCTTTAGGGCCAGGACTCACAGTCTGAGAATCTTACTATCCTAGCATTTGAAAATACTATTTTGTCCCTAAACAGATTAACTCTGACCAAAAGAATGGCGAATGTGTAATTTTAACATACTCATTGGTTTTTCCAAACATTTAAAAAAACTTCTGGTGGCAGAGGCATATAATCCCAGCGATTCAGGAGGCTGAATCAGTAGGATCACCTTTCAAAGCCTTCCTGGTTCAAAGAGCAAATTCAAGGTCAGCCTGAGCAACTTGGTGTGACTCTATCTCAAAACAAACAAACAAACAAACAAATAAAGTTAGAAGGGGGCAGAAGGTGTTGCTCAGTGGTAGAGCACTTGTCTTACAAGTAAAGGCCTGGGTTTAATCCTCAGAACCATTACCACCCCCTACCAAAACATTGACATTCTTGTCTGATACGTTCAAACACTGCTCTCCACATACTTTTGTACCTGACAGTGGCAAATAGCATATAAAATTTATCAATAAATGCATTGTTTTATAATGGTACCATATCTTGGAACACCTTAAAATTAGGATTGGCAATCATTTTCTGAATTAAAATGATTGCTGAGCCACAAATTGTTTAGTACCAAGTTGATGTATAGATTTACAGCCAGCCCTGGCTCTCCTGGAACTTGCTTTGTAGACCAGGCTTTCCTCAAACTCACAGAAATCCATCCTCCTGCCTCTGCTTCCTGAGTGCTGCAATTAAAGGCGTATGCCACCATGCTTGACTGATTTAATCAATATGTTTATTATATATTACATATAATCAACATATATATATATATGATTTATTTATTATGTATACAGTGTTCTGTCTGCATGTATCCCTGCAGGTCAGAAGAGGGCACCAGATCTCATTACAGATGGTTGTGAGCCACCATGTGGATCTTGGGAATTGAACTCAGGACTTCTGGAAGACCAGCTAGAGCTCTTAACCACGGAGCCATCTCTCCAGCCCTTAAATAAATATTTGAAGGGACAGAATACTTTTAACTTAGTTTGGTGTTTTTTTTGTTATGGGACTTTGAACTGGTAATTATATTTTGGTTATGGCTGCTAGCAATTGACAGTAGATAATCTTGACAGTAAGGTCCCGTATCTAGAAAAATGGTGTTTGTGATGATACATCAACTACCTTGAATATAGATTTAAAATTTCTTGGTAGATTCACTTCCTCTACCAATTCTGTGTACAGAATTGAACAACAAACATAATATTTGGGATAGATTTTTTTTGTTTGTTTTGTTTTTAGAGACAGGGTTTCTCTGTAGCTTTGGAGCCTGTCCTGGAACTTGTTCTGTAGATCAGGCTGTTCTCAAACTCACAGAGATCCACCTGTCTCTATCTCCTGAGTACTGGAATTAAGGGCATGTGCCACCACTACCCGGCTTTTGAGGTACATTTTTAAAATACACAGTTAAAAAAAAAACAAACAAAACAACCAAACCCATGAAAACACAGGTTTTTCTGTTTATTGTTTTACTTTAAATGTGTGTACTTAATAAAATTCATAATGTTTTATTATATGGTGTTTGGAATCAGGTGATAATTATGTAGTTTGAACACTGAGGTTTTTTTTTTTTTTTTTTTTTTTGGTTTTTCGAGACAGGGTTTCTCTGTGGCTTTGGAGCCTGTCCTGGAACTAGCTCTCGTAGACCAGGCTGGTCTCGAACTCACAGAGATCCGCCTGATTCTGCCTCCCGAGTGCTGGGATTAAAGGCGTGCGCCACCACCGCCTGGCGAACACTGAGTTTTAACAAGTGCCATTCATCTAAACTCTTAGGCCCTACTAACCACAATGCTACAAGTGAGTCGTAGTCTCACCACAGCTTTCACTTACACTGCAGGGTTCCCATCCATCATAACTATCCCTTCAGTATCACTGAATTAGTGAAGAGATGGAGAATGGTTTATAGAGTGTGAGAAATGTTTCTCTGAGGAAAAGAAAACCTTTAATTCATAGATAGAGTTATCATGATTTTTCTCTTCCTCCCTTGGAGGAAACAAAAGTGCTGGAATAGAGTAGGCAAGGAAGCAAGTTCTCAGACTCAGTCAGTCTTGTTTCCGAGGGCCACTTGTGGTTTATGACTTATTCTCTTGAGTGTTCTCACCTATATGTTGTTGTCTATAGCCTGCTTTTCTCTTCATTTTCCCCGCAGCTGTGAGAGCTTATTTTCAAAGAATAATGGATGAACCATCTCCGTTGACCAAAGCCCTAGAGCTGAACCAGCACTCCCGTTTCATAATTGGGTCTGTGTCTGAAGACAACTCGGAAGATGAGATCAGTAACCTGGTGAAGCTGGACCTACTAGAGGAGAAAGAGGGTTCTCTGTCACCAGCTTCTGTCAGCTCAGATACACTTTCCGACTTGGGGATCTCTGCTTTACAGGATGGTTTGGCCTTTCACATGAGGTGAGAAGAGTTGCATCATGGGTAATGTGTTTGCTCTCTTGTTATTTTCACTCTCATGTTCTTAAAAAATAACTTCACCTGCGTTCAGTGGGCCCATTTCCCATGAATAGGAAATTCTGCACTTTGGGGAGTATCTTTTCCTACATGTTCCTCTTAGCTTTTTTTCTCCATCCTTTCTACATATTAGATCCTTCAGTATGACCCAATGAATGAAAGTTAGGTGGAGGAATTCCTGTAGTACTTTAACAATGTTGTAACTTTCGTTGATTGATAGGACTTTTGCAGATTTGGCCAAATTTGTAGTCATTTCCCCCTCTTTGTCCCCCCATCAGTGCTAGAGATTTAACCCAGGGCCTTACACATGATAGGTAAACACTCAACCACTGATCTACATCCTTAGCCTTTGTGGGTTTTGTTGTTTATGTTTTGAGACAGGATTCCATTACTCCTGGTTGTATTGGAACTTCTTATATAGAGCAGTCTGGCCTGGAGCCTGTTGAGACCTTCCTGCTTTTGATTCCTGAGTGCTGAGTGCTGGGGTTGTACACAGTGCCTATGGACACTTTGTCTTTTTTATTTGCTTTTTGAAACAGGGTCTATTATTTTTCTTTTCTTTTTTTTTTTTTTTTTTTTTTTTTTTTTTGAGACAGGATTTCTTTGTGTAACAGTCTTGGCTATCCTGAAACTCGCTTTGTAGGCCAGGCGAGCCTTGAACTCATGAGATCCACCTGCCTCTGCCTCCCAAGGGCCGGGATTAAAGGTGTGCACCACCACCACCCAGCTTGAAGCAGGGTCTAATGTAGCTCCAAATTCTCTTGAATTCTTGATCCCCCTGACTCCACTTTCTAAGTACAAGTTTTACAGGTATGTGGCAGCTCACACATGTTAAAGTAACTGTTTTTTGTTTTGTTCTGGGACAGGGTCTTAGATGTAACTCAGGCTGGCCTCAAATTCACTATGTAGCCCAGGCTGACTTTAAGCTTCTAATTTTCCCGCCTTGGCCTTTGGAGTGCTAGAGGTACTGGAGTGCTGGGGTACTGGTATGAGCAACCATGCCCTTTGATTGATGGTTGATTAGATAACTAGTTTAGTCATTTGCTTTTTTAGTTCTTAGGTTTAAAGAGTTTGAGAAATTCCACACACACATACACACATAGAGTAAAACAAATAAAATGCTATCCAGGTGATTCTAATGTACACTGAGGGTAAATATTATAGTTTTAACTAAGATAAACAAACACAGGGTTGGCACTGCTACTGTTACTACCTTAATATTGATGGGTCATAAAATAATTAGGCTCCTTTTTGTATATCAAGATATTGATTCTAGCTGGGTAGTGGTGGCTCATGCTCATGCCTTTAATCCCAGCACTTGGTAGGCAGAAGCAGGCAGATCTCTGTGAGTTGGAGGCCAGCTTGGTCTACAAGATCTAGCTCTAGGATAGGCTCCAAAGTTATGCAGAGAAACCCTGTCTTTAAAATCCAAAAAAAAAAAAAAAAAACTGTACTGATTCTACAGTAAAGTTTCATACTGGTTCTGGTCCGTGGGGCTTGGAATCCTAGCTTCTGTGAGATGAAGGTTAGTGTATATTAATAATCACTCCCATTTGAGCTATATGGAGGTCACAGGAGTAAAGCAACTTAGATATACTTTACTTCATGATTCCTGGGACTTGCAATGAAGCAGATAACTTACCTAAAGTTTTAGTGCTTTTTAAAATATATTTGTCAAGACAGAATCTCTTATTCCTTAGGCCGACTTAGGCTTGTTCTGGCTTATCCTCCTGTTTGCTTTGATTACAGGCACACACTACCTTGCCTGACTAGCTGAATGCTTTTGTTGTAGGATGAGGGGAAATAGCTTGGTTAAGGTTGAGAGTTCAAACTCAAATGTTCTAGTTGCATTTTTGTAATTGTTTTACTGTTTACCTGACCTTACAACTTTTTTCTTTTTTGTAAGTATTTCTGATAAAATTGTAAGTATTTCTGATAGTTTTGTAAGTATTTCTGATAAAGTTTTCTTGAGTTAGTGAACAAAGTATTATACCTAACTTTAGGTCAAAAAGAAGAATAGCATGAAGGACTAGAAATTAGGACTTTATGCAAACATGTTTTGCTACTTTATGATTCACTTAGGTTGACCCTTAGGTTGGAACTGATGGTGTCATACCCCTCAAAGTCTTTTGGAAGTGTGTGGGAGTTGTCATGCTGAGACTACTCACATTTGGAGGACAGAGGCCTGGTGGTACTAAAACTTTAGCAGTAGGACTGGAGGAGGTAGTGCACGCCTTTATAATCCCAGTGCTTAGGAGTCAGAGCAGGCAAATCTCTCTGAATTTGAGGCTAGTCTGGTCTACAGAGTGAGTTCTAGAACATCCAAGGCTACATAGAAAGACTCTGTCGCAACACCACCATCACCACTACTTTTATAATGTACTATATCATCCCATACAACCAAGAATTAGTCTCAAAATGTCATAGTCCCCTACTGAGAAAGATTAGGTTAGTGCTAAAAAATCTTTGAAGTCACACTGTTCTTTGAGAAGTTTGTCTAATTTAATTTTATGTGAAACATGAGTTACTGAATTAGGACTTTGAGTTTGGCAACGGTGCAATCAATGCTATTACAGGAAACTCAGCTGATGATATACTGAGGTAGTATGTAGGTGCCAAGCCATTCCCAAGGCCCTGGCTGTCAGGCAGAGGCAGTGTGGTCAGGGGCATGACTGCAATGTCTTGGTTGCCTCGTTGTTGCCAGAACTCTCACAGTTGTTGCTCATGGCAGGAGTGTGATCAGCAGATGGAAGAGGAGGGTTGCCAGTTTCCACTGACTACTCAGCTAATGTTCCAGATAGAACAAGTTCTCTTCCTTGATCCATTTCACCTGTGGATATGACAGTCTTTGGGAATAATTTAAATTGTTTCTTTTGATAGGAAGACTTCTCTGATATCTGTAGCTAATTAAATTGTATGTGATCATTGGTAATCCATAATTTTTCCTTGAACTCATTTCCTCTCTAAAAAATGAAGATAATGATGATTCAGTCACTGCTTTCACTCTTTGAATACTAAGTATAAACTGATAGAGTTTATTAGCAGCTCCTAGAATGAGTAGCCTGATCTTTTTCACACATGATAGAGGTTACGGGGACAGGCTCATTCCTCACAAGTGTTAAGTAGGGCCATCTGAAACAAAGTGAAATAATTGCTGTGATTTTGATTTTGGGTGCTAATTAGTGGTCTGATGGGTAAGCAGGATTAGAAAAATAGACTTTTCTAGGGATGGAGAAGACATGCATCATGTTTTTCCAGAGTCACTGAAAGATTGGATAAGTCACTTCCTAAGCTTTATCACCCACGTATTTGAAAATAAGGGCTTAAGAAATAGTTACAACTTGTTGGGAGCAGGCAAATCTCATTGAAGAACTGCTTAGACTTTTTTTTTTTGTTTTTTGTTTTTCGAGACAGGGTTTCTCTGTGGCTTTGGAGCCTGTCCCGGAGCTAGCTCTTGTAGACCAGGCTGGCCTCGAACTTACTGAGTGAGTGCTGGGATTAAAGGCATGTGCCACCACCGGCAGCTTAGATTTTTTTACCATTAAATAAGATCTACCTGGGTTTATCAACTAGAGTTAGGATGATATGTCTCTGGAAGTCATTAATTAATTGAACATTTTAGAAGATTGTTAAAAAACTTAATGTGTACATCTTAATTTTGGCAACTTGTATGTGATTTGGTGACATCTAATAGAATTGTTTTATTTGTTTTAGTTTTGGTAGTTTCTCTGATGCCACTTAGGCTCAGATGGTCCTGAATACTTAAAATACACAAAAGGATTTTAGCCCATGCTGTCAGTCAAACAATATTGTAAACAGTTTTGCCAACTAGTATACTGAATTCCTGGTTAAAGTCCAGGTAGAAGCAAACTATTTCCCATATTTTGGTCTTTAACCTCTTAGGATACTGTGATTTTTTTTATTTTTTTATTTTTTATTTTTTTTGAGACAGGGTTTCTCTGGGTTTCTCTGTATCTTTGGAGCCTGTCTTGGAACTAGCTTTTGTAGACCGGGCTGACCTCAAACTCACAGAGATTCACCTGCCTCTGCCTCCTGAATGCTGGGATTAAAGGTGTGCACCACCACTGCCGGCTCAATACTGTGATTCTTAAACCTACTTCATGCTTATATTTGAAACTCCATCTCATTTTTCTCATAAACATCTTACAATAATGTGGTCAAAGTACTGAATGGTCAGCTTAAGAACTTTGTTATCATCTGAGTGCACATGAATTGAGTGTAAAATGTACCATAGCCTGGGTTCAAGGTCAAAGTGGACTCTGTGAAAGAGAATTATGTTCCTGCCTCTCATCTTCTGAAGACTGAGAATTATGTAAGATATGTTTGCCTGTAAGATGTTTGACTCTTCAGAAGAATCTAGAGAATGTTGAAGCTCTCTCTCTCTCTCATTTTTTAATTTGTTCGTTTGGTTTTTCAAGACAGGGTTTCTCTTTGTAGCAGCCCTAACTGTCCTGGAACTTGCTTTGTAGACCAGGCTGGCCTCAAACTCACAGAGATCTCCTGCCTCTGCCTCCTGAGTGCTAGGAATTAAGATGTGATCCACCACTGCCCAACAAAGCTCTTTTGTATTTAGAAATTACTTGTAGTTTCTCCCGTGACACCAGATAGACAGTGTATGAGTAAGTTTGGAATTGGTTCTCAGATAACCTTTTTCATTGTTGTTAACTTAAAAAAAAAAACAAAAACCAAACCCATATGGAGTTCTATGTATGTGTTGTCTCTAGGATATAATGACGTTAAGGTAAGTTTCATAGAGAATCTGGTATTGGCATTGAGTGATGGGGCCTGTTTTTTTGCTGGTATAGCTATTCTGTTTTCTTTTCTTTTCTTTTTTTTAAAGATTTATTATTTATTATGTATACAATATTCTGCCTCCATGTATGCACGCCAGAAGAGGGCACCAGATCTCATTACAGATGGTTGTGAGCCACCATGTGGTTGCTGGGAATCGAACTCAGGACCTCTGGAAGAGCAACCAGTGCTCTTAACCACTGAGCCATCTCTCCAGCCCGCTATTCTGTTTTTCACGTTATCTTTTTTATGTATTAGTGCTTGGGATTGAACCCAGGGCCTCATGTTTATTTAGTTCTGTTATTGAGCTGGACTGCTGTCCCTTAATAACACTCAGTCATGTTTTCTTGGTGACTGATTAGAAAAATAATGGTAATAATAGATACATTCATAAAGTGCTCTAGTGTATGTCAGACACTGTTCTGTTTTGTGTGGAGGGTCACGCTTAATCATTAGCACAACCAGTGAGGCAGGGGTTGTATTATCATCCCCACAATATATATGTGGGAACTAGGATATAATATGTGTAAGATTGCATGGCTGAATATGGAAACTAGTGAGAGTCCTGTCAGCCATTCTATCAGACTTATGATTCCTTTGAGCAGGTCTTTAATCAGTCAGTGTTACTTCAAAAGGATAGAAAGGATATTTGAAAAGTAATGCTTTATTTAAGAAACAGTACAGAAAATTGATAAAGGCTTACATATCCATCAACCTGAGATTACTCTGCTAATACTCTCCTTAGTCTTCTGAATTCTTTTTGTTCTTTTAAAATTTTTATTTATGAATATGTGTGTGTGTGTGGGTATGTGTATGCTATATAAGTGCAGTGCCCTCAGAGATCCAAAGAGGGCATTAGATCCCATGGAACTAGGTATAGGTGGTAATAAATTTTCTGACCACTGTGGGTGCTGGGAACCATACTCTTTCAAGTCCTTGAAAGAGCAACAAGTGTTCTTAACCACTGAATCATTTCTCCAGCTTCTCTGAATCCTCTTCTATGCATTTACCCATATTAGACATATGTATTTCTTTCCTCCCCCTTTTCCTTCTTTTCTTCTTTCCTTTTGAGACAGAGTCTTATGTATCCCTCATTGTCCTGGAGCTCTCCTCTATCCTCCTGCTTCTGCCTCCCAAGTCTTTCACCATCATGGCATGCTACACACACATTTCTTATTTTAATTTTTTAAAAAATTTTTTATATTTTATATTCTGGGCGTTTTGCTTGCATGTATACCTGTGCACTACAGGTATAGTGCCTGCAGAGGCCAGAATAGGGTGTCAGATGCCTTGGAACTTGAGTTATAGACTGCTTTTGGCAGTTGTGTGAATGCTGAGATTGGAGTCTGGGTCTTCTGGAAGAGCATCCAGTGTCTTAACCACTAAGCCACCTCTCCAGCCCCTTATTCATTTCTTTATACTGAAATGAGGTCATACTGTGCACACTTTTATAAACTGCCTTTTTTTTTAAAGGTTTATTTATTTATTATGTATATAACATTCTGCCTCCATGTATGCCCGCACGCCAGAGGAGGGCACCAGATCTCATTACAGATGGTTGTGAGCCACCATGTGGTTGCTAGGAATTGAACTCAGGACCTCTGGAAGAGCAGCCAGTGCTCTTAACCACTGAGCCATCTCTCCAGCCCCCTATAAACTGCCTTTTTTTGGTGGTGTGGTTATCCTAGATTCTAGAAATCGTGGGCCTGGCATGTTATGTAAGCAATGGATCATATATTTATAGACCTAATTTATCAAAACCCTCCATTTTTCTATTTCAAAATTTTCATGTTAGTCTTGAAAGCTGGCTCAGTGGTTAAGGGTGCACGTATACCTCCCTGCCCCCAATAGCTAAAAATGATGAAGATAAGCCAGGTGGTGGTGGCACATGTCTTTATTCTCAGCACTCGGGAGGCAGAGGCAGGAGGATCTTTGTGAGTTTGAGGACAGTCTGGTCTACAGAGTTCCAGGACAGCCAAGGCTACACAGAGAAACCCTGTCTCAAAACAACAACAAAATAATAATAAAGATAAACCTTAAATTTTTGCATTGCATTTAATATATATCCAAATTCTAATTCAGTCAAACAAATGTGCAACACCACACATTATATTTTATGTCTCTTTTTTTAAAATTTTTTTTATCGTTTATTTAACTTTATTTTATGTGCATTGTTGTGAAGGTGTCAGATCCCCTGCAACCAGATC
Organism: Ondatra zibethicus; assembly: GCA_004026605.1. Classification (NCBI taxonomy): domain Eukaryota; kingdom Metazoa; phylum Chordata; class Mammalia; order Rodentia; family Cricetidae; genus Ondatra; species Ondatra zibethicus. The sequence continues at coordinate 22,539 of PVIU01018805.1, forward strand.
TTCAGACAGTTGTGAGCTGCCTTGTGGGTGCTGGGAATTGAACCCGGGTCCTCTGGAAGAGCAGTCAGTGCTCTTAACCACTGAGCCATCTCTCCAGCCCTCTATTTTATGTCTCTTGAAGAATGTTTTTTTACTTTTTTTTTTTTTTGGTTTTTCGAGATAGGGTTTCTCTATAGCTTTGGAGCCTGTCTTGGAACTAGCTCTTGTAGACCAGGCTGGCCTCGAACTCACAGAGATCCGCCTGCCTCTGCCTCCCGAGTGCTGGGAATAAAGGCGTGCGCCACCACTGCCCGGCTACATTTTTTTTTTTTTTTTTTTTAATATGGGAGTAGGCAAAGGTGTTCCTCTGTGTATACAGAGGTCAGAGGACAACAACTTCTCTCCTTTTACAATGTGGGCTCTGTGATCAGATTCAGGTCAGGCTTGGTAGTAAGTGGTTTTACCTGCTGAGCCATCTCTCTGCCCCTTTGCTTAAACTTCTTTTTCTTTTTGGCTCTACATGGCCTGGAAATCACTATTTAGACCCAGCTGGCCTCAAACTCACAGAGATCCTCCTTCCTCTCCCTCCTGAGTCATGGAATTAAAGGCGTATAGCACTACATCTGGTCCTCTTAAATATTAATTATATTACCACCCATTTCTTTGTGATGGTTACCAGAGACTTGTTTGAGAGGAAGTTAATAATTCGTGGAAATACGTGTATGATTACTAGTGATTATTTAGTGCAAGGACAAAGAAAGGCAGACTTACCATTCTGTACTCTATAGTTGAGTAGTGACAGCACCATCTTCGCACTTTCTTAACACTAGTAATGTAGTCAGTTTCATAGTCATGATGAGGATGGCCATTTTTGTTAAAATCTATGACGAGTAGAGTTTTTTAGTTATAGCTAAACTTTTTGTTTGGCATAGAAAGAAATGGGAATTTTTAAATTTAGCCTCACTTAAATTCCTTGAGTTTTATGACTTTAATGACTTCATTAAAGTCTGGTGATGGAGATAAAATTAAATAATAACTGTGTAAACTTTCAAGAATATAAAATGTGACACACTCAATATAATGTGGTTTAAATGTTTGATTATAAATTTCTTTGAGACATGGCCTTGTTATATAGTCCATGCTGGCCTTGAACTCAAAAGTCTTCTATCTTAGCCTCCAACTGTTGGAATGATAATCATGTAACCCTTAATTTTTTTTATTTTTCTTTTCTTTTCTTTTTTTTTTTGAGTCAGGGTTTCTTTGTAGTTTTGGAGCCTGTCCTGGAACTTGCTCTGTAGAGCAGACTGGCCTCGAACTCACAAAGATCTCCTGTCTGTGCCTCTCAAGTGCTGGGATTAAAGGTGTGTGTCATGGCTGCCTGACATAATTTTCTTGTTTTGATTTTGAATCAGGGTCTTACCATGAAGCTCAGGCTAGCCATGAAGTTACTTTGTAGCCCCAGCTGGCTTTGAGCACTTGATCATACTGTCTTTCTTTCCTGAATGCTAGATTTACAGATTGGTGCCACTGTTCCTGGCTTGTTAAAATGTTTTGACTGGGGAGCTTCAGTCTTTTGCATAAAAGTTGGATATTTAGTGTTGAAAGACGTGGTTACAGAAAACATGTACTGTCATTGTTAACAGTTCTTACACTGAGAATAACCTTTATTAAAATCACATGCCTTTTCCCTCTCTTGACTCGTTTGTGTCAAGTTTTAACATGGTAAGTAGGGGACTGGCCCTAGTTGCGGTTTCCATCTTGGCTTTGCTGATAGATAGGCCTGTGAGGGTGCTTTATGTTTCTCTTAACATTTCTCATTTGGCTTGCCTAAGTTTTCCTCCTTTCCCCAGTAGCTTTCCAGATTTTCTTTCAGTGCTCTTTCCTTAATATTCTGAGGTTCCCAGTTGCCATGGCACTGTAGTAGTGAGTAGACAGAGAAGGTCATTATGAGATCTGCAACTTGGTGCTTTTGCTGGGGGCAGTAGTCTGCTTTTTTTGTTGTTTGCCCTTCCCTCCTTTCCATTCTGAATACAGGAGCTGTCTGTGACCATGTATGTATTTCAGTCTCAGGAGTTCATTCTATAAAGTTACATAATTATTGCAAGTAGAGCCCTGTTCCGTGATGTTATACCTCTCCTACATTTCATGAGTTTTCTCCTGTACTTTCTTTCTATTGGCATAAATTCATAAGTGAAGTTTGCATTTATTGTTTTATTAATAATTGATCTTTATTTTATGTTCATTGGTGGTTTGCCTGTGTGAGGGTGTCAGATCTCCTGGAATTGGAGTTATAGACAGTTGTTAGCTGCCATATGGGGGCTGGGAATTGAACCTGGGTCCTGTGGAAGAACAGTCAGTGCTCTTAACCTCTGAGCCATCTCTCCAGCCCTTTTTTATTTTTTAATTATTAAAAACAATATGTTCATTGTAGAAAAGTTAGAATTCTGCCAAATCTAAAAAGGAACTAAAAATATAGTTTCATCCAGTGATAACACAATTTAATATTTTCTTTTCTTTTGGGCGGGAGGCTTTTCAATACAGGATTTTTCTGTATCTTCGGCTGTCCTGGAACTCACTCTATAGACCAGGGTAGCCTCAAACTCACAGAGATTCGCCTGCCTCTGCCTCCTGAGTGCTGGGATTAAAGGTGTGCACCACCATGCCTGGCTTCTTTCCTTTTTTTTTTTTTTAACCACTTAACAATAAATTTTATTAAAAATAATGTCCTAGTAGCGGGGCAGTTGTGGTGCACACCTTTAATCCCAGCACTCAGGAGGCAGAGACAGGCGGATCTCTGTGAGTTCCAGGACAGTCAGGGCTGTTATACAGAGAAACCCTGTCTCGAAAAACAAAAAGCAAAACAAACAAAAATGTAATGTCCTAGTAAATGCACAGTTGAGTTTTTCTAATGTAATACTTTCTTGTGTTATTAAGGTATTTTTGAAACTTAATTTTATGAGGCCAGCCTGGTCTACAGAGTGAGTTCCAGGACAGCTAGGGTTATACAGAGGAACCCTGTCCCAAAAACTAAACCAAACCAAACCCAAAACAAACCAAAAGAAACAAAAAGCCTTACTTTAAAAGTCTTTTCATTTTAAAATAATTTTATACTTACAGAAAAGTTAGAAAGATAGCATTCCTATGTGTCCTTTCCTTTGTTTTTCCTAATATTAATTTTCTAGCTTATTATAAGTGTTTAGAATTGCCATATTTAGCAATTTTAGTTAGATTAAGCCACTCAGCAAAGTGAGAGGATTCTTCAGAGAACACCTATATCTACCATTAACATTTTTCTATGTTTGTTTTATCATGTCTGTTTCTCTATCCAACCATTAGATCCTCTTGAATTCCTTGTTTTGATATAGTATATTTTTATTGTTATTCAATTTTTTCCTTATGATGTGTGTCTGTATTTGTACATGAGTGTGTGAGGGTATATTCTTCCATCTGTGGATGTGTAGAAGCTAGAGGAAGGTATTAAGTAACCTGTTCTGTTACCCTGCCTTATTACTTTGATATGGGGGCCCATTTTTTTTTTTAGATTTACTTATTTATTATGTATACAGTGTTATGTCTGCATATATGCCTTCAGGCCAGAAGAGGGTACCAGATCTTATTACAGGTGGTTGTGAGCCATCATGTGGTTGCCGGGAATTAAACTCAGGACTTCTGGAAGAGCAACCAGTGCTCTTAACCTCTAAGGCATCTCTCCAGCCCCTGAGACAGACAGGGCTCTTGAACCTGACAACCAGCAAGACCCAATGTGTTCCCCCCACCCCCAGCTTCACTGGGCTTACAGGCATGTGACAGGTACACCTAACTTTTAATTAATTAACTAATTTTTTAGTTTTTTTCATCTGTCTTTGTTCCTTCCTTCCTTCCTTCCTTCCTTCCTTCCTTCCTTCCTTCCTTCCTTCCTTCCTTCCTTCCTTCCTGTTTTTCGAGACAAGGTTTCTCTGTAGGTTTGGAGCCTGTCCTGGAAACTAGCTCTTGTAGACCAGGCTGGCCTCGAATCACTGAGATCCACCTGTCTCTGCCTCCCGAGTGCTGGGATTAAAGGCATACGCCACCACTACCCGGCAGTTTTTTTGTTTTTTGAGATAGGGTCTTGGTATAGCCCTGGATGTCCTGGAACTCCCTTTGTAGATCAGGCTAGCTTCAAACTCATAACTACCTGCCTTGCTGGGCTAAAAGGTCTGTACTACCATACCCTACTGAGTGAAACTCTGTGTGTGTGTGTGTATGTGTGTGTGTTTCGAGACAGGGTTTCTCTGTGTAGCCTTGGCAGTCCTGGAACTCACTCTGTAGACCAGACTGGCTTCTAATTCACAGAGATCCACCTACCTCTGCCTCCTGGGATTAAAGTTTTGCGCCACCACCACCTTGCTGAGTATAACTCTTTTCCACAAAGGTTAAAACTAAAATACCAGTATTAATTGTCAGCAAAATTGTAGAGCACAAGAAATTGTCATAGCACTGATGGGAATGTTAATTGATGAAATCACTTTATAGAGAATTATTTGGCAGTGTCTCATATATATATACACACACACACACACACACACACACACACACACACAACATATTTCATATGTTGGCCTTTTATTGCTGTGACAAGCTTCTCGACAAGAGCAGTTTAAGAAAGATTGCTGGGCATTGGTGGCTCATACCATTAATCTTAGCACTCAGGAGGTAGAGGCAGGAGAATCTCTGTGACTTCAGGGCCTGCCTGGTCTACATAGTGAATTCCTGGACAGCCAGAGCTATATGGAGAAACCCAGTCTTTTTTTTTTTTTTTAAATCTTTATTTTATTGGTGTCTTGCCTGTATGTATGTCTGTGTGTGGGTGTTGCATCTTTGACTCATAGACAGTTGTGAACTGCCATGTGGGTACTGGGAATTGAACCCGGGTCCTCTGGAAGAGCAGTGAGTGCTCTTAACTGCTGTGCCATCTCTCTAGCCCAAAACCCTGTCTTGAAAAACCAAAGCGGGGAGGGGAAAGATTTATTGTGGCTCACAGTGTCTGGGGTTTCAGTTTGTTGTCAGTTGGTTCTATTACTTTAGGTCTGAGGCAGATGATAGCATGGCAGAGAGAGCTGATGGATCAGAGCTGCTCATCTCGTGGCAGCTGTGAAACAGAATGAGCCAGAGGAAGGGTACCTTGGATAAGATCTAGCCTTCAAGAACGTGTTTCCTTTTCACCTTCAAGTTTCTATACCTCCCAATAAGTCCACCAGTGAGTGGATAAACTCACCAAAGCAGAGCTTAGTGATACAATTGCTCCCTACCTTAAATGTTTCACCTTTGAACATTGTAGTGGAGACCCAAGCCTTTAACACACGAGTTCTTTTAATTAATTAATTATTTTTATTTTATTTTATTTTTTTAGATAGGGTCTCACTATGTAACTCTGGTTGGCTTAGAACCTGTTAGTAGATCAGGCTAGCTTCATATAACAATCTGTCATATGAGGAGTCCCTGACTCTTCCAATTATTTGGGCATCAGATTCCCTGGAAATGATTTTAGTGCTGGGAACTGAACGTGGTGTGGGACAGTGGTCTGTATTCTGTCAATTATATTTTAAATAAACACTGATTGGCCAGTAGCCAGGCAGGAAGCATAGGTGGGACAACCAGACAGGAAGTAGAGTGGGTCAATGAGAACAGGAGAATTCTGGGAAGATGGAAGTCCCATTTGGCAGTCCTGACCCAGACACAGAGGAAGCAAGATGTGACTGCCTCACCGAATAAGGTACCAAGCCACATGGCTAACATAGACAAGAATAATGGGCTAATATAAGTTATAAGAGTTAATAAGAAGTCTGAGCTACTAGGCCAATCAGTTTATAACTAATGTAGACCTCCATGTGATTTCTTTGGAACTTAATGGCTGTGGGACCTGGCAGGACAGAAACTCAGACAACATGAACCCATGTTCTCTATAAGAACAACAAGGACTCAACTACTGAGCCCTTCCCAGCTTCGGATTTTGTTCTGTCAAAAATGCCAGGCTGGTATGGTGGCACATGTCTTAAATCCCAGCACTAGGAAGGTAGAGGCAGGCAGATCTCTGAATTTGAGGCTAACCTTCGCTTAATCTTTCATCCTGTGAGAGCATACCAAGAAGCTAACAGAAGTAATAAGAAATGGCCTTTGTCCAGACTCTGATTTTCTTGTCGCCTTGGTGTTGGGTTTACTGCCCTTCAGAATTGGAGAAATACATTTTTATTGTTTATGAGCTACCCAGTTTATGATGTTTTGTTATGGCAGCAGCTTCAATGGGGTAGGTAGGGACGTTCTTGTTCTCTATGTCTCTGTGTCTTTCTCTGTATGTGTGTCTTTGTAGACATGTGTGTGCATCAAAGCTTTTTATTGTCAAAGGGCAAAGTTACACAATTTAAAGATTTTATTTGGCTTTATTTTCATTTCAAGAATAAAGTAACCACTTCTTCCACAAAAAAAGAAGTATTCCAATGTGATGAGCAGAAGACAGCATGTTACAACGTTTCTTTAGTTAAAAATTGAATAGCTCGGTGTGGTGGTGCATGCTTTTAATCTGAGCATTTGGGAGGCAGAGATAGGCTGATCTTCCTTAGTTTAAGGTCAGCCTGGTCTACATAGTAAGAGTTTATCTCAAAAAAGGGAAAACTAAGAAGCTGATTGGTCTTTCAAAGCTACTTTCTTTGTAAGGCAGGAACAGAGAGACAAAATAGTAAAGTAGTTATAGTTAACTTCAGTTTATTTAAGGTTCCCTTTGTGCATGTATATGTACTAAGGTAAAGGGAATAGTACTGTATTTTATAAAATTGTCATAATAGGAGGATGCCTATTATGTTTGTAATCCTGATTTCTCCAGAAGTTCATATAAAGAGCTCAGCTTCTGTTTGCTTAGGGCTTTAGTGTGGGTGCCCCACTTGTAGCTTGATCTGTCTAGTGTGCAAGGCTAGAATAATAATCTTTTTTTAAAGATTTATTTATTTATTAAGTATATAGTGGTCTGCCTGCATATGTCCCTGAAGGCCAGAAGAGGGCACCAGATCTCATTACAGATGGTTGTGAGCCACCATGTGGTTGCTGGGAATTGAACTCAGGACCTTTGTTTTTTTTGTTTGTTTGTTTTTTTGTTTTTCGAGACGGGGTTTCTCTGTGGCTTTGGAGCCTGTCCTGGAACTAGCTCTTGTAGACCAGGCTGGCCTCGAACTCACAGAGATCCACCTGATTCTGCCTCCCGAGTGCTGGGATTAAAGGCTTGCGCCACCACCACCCGGCTGTATTCAGGACCTTTGTAAGTGCAGCCAGTGCTCCTAACCTCTGAGCCATGTCTCCAGGCCCTAGAATAATAATCTTTCATAATTTTTAGCACTATACATAAATACAACAGCTAATCGCCCTCCCCTTTAAAAATTTTAAGTCTTTACCATATCTTGAACAACTTGTTCTATTGTTTTGTTTTTAAAATCTATTCTGTATACTGTGTTCTGTCTCCATGTACGTCTGCACACCAGAAGAGGCATCAGATCTCATTACCATTGGTTGTGACCATTGCATGGTTGCTGAGAATTAAATTCAGGACCTCTAGAAGAGCAGTCAATGCTCTCAACCTCTGAGCCATCTCTCCAGCTACCTATCCTCTAGTTTTAACTGTCATCTTGGGGATTCTTCCATGTGACATTCTCTGTTGCCTTGTCTTTTTGTTTTTGTTTTACCTAGATTCTTATTCTCTAATGACTTGCTGGGAAAGATAGGTGAGAAGTGGTTTATTTTCACGCTTGATTGATCCATTTGTTTTTACCTGGTACCTTACTTTTGCTGTTCTCTGTGCCTGGGTGTACTACTATTTCTCTTGTGCTGTTATTTATATTCGTTGCTTACCCTGACTTGGGCCTCTGTAGTTCTACCACTTCAAAGAGTAAACTCCAGTAAAATTTAATTATTGGTGTGAAAAGGATAATTATTAAACTGTAGGAAAAGATGGAAGGGTTCTAAATGTCTGAGAGCATCCTCTTGTTCTCATATAGCTTCCTCGTCAGTTCTTTTTCAGCTTCATCCTGCCTCTATTTGCCTCTCAAAGTTGTACTTTTGTAAATTTCAAATTATAGTCACAAAACAGGGTCTTATCTGTTTATATGGCATTATGCAACTAAGGACTTGGCATTCACTCTCTTTACCTATTTAGTTATTGGGTAGATAATAAACTGTCTTTTAATTGATTCATTTTTATTTTGTATACATGTTTGTTTGCCTGAAAGTATGTATGTACACACTTGCATGCAGATGCCATGGAGGCCAGAAGAGGGCTTTGATGCCCTGGAACTAGAGTCATAGACAGTTGTGATTGCTGTGACCTGAACTCAGGTACTCTGGAAGAGCAACAAGTGCATTTAACCATTGAGCCACCTCACTAGCCTGAGGTTTTTTTATTTTGTTTTGGCTTTGGTTTTGGTTTTTTTGAGACAGAATTTCTCTGTGTAATAGCCTTGGCTGTCCTGGAACTTGCTTTGTAGATCAGCTTGGCTTTTAACTCACAGAGGTCTGCTTGCCTCTGCCTTCCAGAGTGCTGGAATTGAAGGTGTGCACTACCACACCCAGCTTTAGTTTCAGTTTTTTTTTCTTTCTTTTTTATTTATGTATACAGTATTCTGCCTGCATATATGCTTGCAGGCTAGAATAGGTCACCAGATCTCATTACTGATGGTTGTGAGCCACCATGTGGTTGCTGGGAATTGAACTCAGGACCTTTGGAAGAGCAGGCAGTGCTCTTAACCACTGAGCTATCTCTCCAGCCCCTAGTTTCAGTTTTTCTGAAGTCAGTTTTGTAGAGATACAATTTACCTGTATTTTACCCTTTAAAATTTACCCTTTAAAAATTACAGTACTTGTGGTTTGATACATGTAGGTACTTGTGTAATGGTCATCTCAGTCAAGATCAGCATATAGAATATCTACATCCTCCCTACATGCCTTTACAGGCATTTCCCCACCAACACACTCCTGAGCTTTTTGTACTGCAGCTCGGTGATCCTTGTGTCGAGTTTATGTGGAGTTACTGTGCAGTTTTGTCAAGTTTCCCTTGAGACTGATGCTTGTGAAATTCATCCACATCATTGATCAATGTGATGCACTGGTAAGTGTCATGGACATGGAACCTGAAAGAAATTAATATGTAGCCAGGACAACTGCAGTCAAAGAACAGTGTGCCTGGTGTTTCCTGACTGTGTTTCTATAGATGTTTCATGGTATAATTGGAAAAACACTGAAAGGAGACCTAGGAAACTATATTAATTTGTGTTTTAAACTTCCTTTGAAAACTTGGACAAGTCATTCTATTTTGAGGGCTCATTTTCTTTCCCTCTTTAAAGTTCCAATCTGAGTGTGGGGAAGAGGATGAAGTTCTGTTGTGTGTCTTTTTCTCTCTCTTTCTCTCCGTTTGTCTCTCTCTTCATCCTTACGCCTGCTCCCTTCCTCTCTTTCTCTCACTCCTTACCTTCTTTCCTTCCTTAATACTTTATTGAGTATACTGGAAGGGGGAAGCACTAGGGTGCTTTTTTTTTTTTTTTTAAGAATGAAGAAACTTTTTAGCAAATTGAGTAGTTTGAAATGTTACTTCAGAGAGTACTTTGGCATATTAGCATACACTGAAGGCCAGCAGTGGTATATATGGCCTTTTTTGAGGCTGTATCATTAGATCTAGTAAAGTAGCCACTAACTAGTTTCTCTAGTTTCTCAATGTCCCTTGTTGCAGTCCTCCTGTGGATAATAGCTCTATAAGTTAAGAAGAGCCACCTTAGCCAGGCCTGGTGGTGCATGCCTGTAATACCAGCACAAGAGAAGTTGAGGCAGGAGACTTGAGGGCTACATAGTGAAATCCAGGCTAGCCTGACCTACATAGTAAGGCCTTGTTTCAAGCAAAGCAATGAACTCAGAGCTCTTTTAAGTCATTAGAAAGGATGAGGAGAGAACTTACCCAATGACTTTTATAGATATGCTGAGAGAAAACTGATTGGTTTTCTTTTTTCAAATCAGTAAACTTATGTAGGTACATAGGAAGTCACATATTAGAAAAAACAGTATCATAAGGTTTTGATACCACTCCTCTAGAAGACATGCAGTTTCAAGGGATGAAGAAAGAAACTTTTATATTCAAAATTCAAACCAAGAATGGAAAATACTGCTGTAAAATTTGAAACAAAGCAACCAAAGAATATGGCTTTTAATTATTTTATTTTATTTTATTTTGAGACTGGGTCTTACTGCGTAGCTGGTTGACCTGCAGCTTGATCTGTAGACCAGGAGAGCCTTGAACTCAGAGATCATGCTGCTTCTGCCTCCTGAGTGCTGGGATTAAAAGCTGACTAATACTACCACAGTTGACCTCTCAATCTTTTTATTGTCATGTTGTTTCTCTCTTTCTTTTTCCAAGCCTTGCTATCCCTCATTCTTTCCCTAGATAACAGGATGTTAGAACACTAGTATCTGTCTGTTTCTCTCAGATATATAGAATTTCAGATAGATACTTCAGATATATACATTTTTTTGTTTGTTTGTTTTTGTTTGAGACAGAGTTTCTATGTATAGCCCTGGCTGTTCTGGAACTCACTCTGTAGTCCAGACTGGCTTCCAACTCAGAGATCCTTCTGCCTCCTGAATGCTGGGATTAAAGGCATGTGCCATCATGCCTGGCAAGAATTTTTTTTTTTTTAAAAGAGATCCATGATCTCTGAGCTTTTTTTTAAAAAATATTTATTTATTTATTATGTATACAATATTCTGTCTGTGTGTATGTCTACAGCCCAGAAGAGGGCACCAGACCTCATTACAGATGGTTGTGAGCCACCATGTGGTTGCCGGGAATTGAACTCAGGACCTTTGGAAGAGCAGGCAATGCTCTTAACTACTGAGCTATCTCTCCAGCCCTGGCAAGAATTATTTAATCATATAATCCCCTTTTTGTGACACACTGGTCTACATATAGCCTCGTTTTTATTTATATTAAAAACAATCTAGTTTTTAAAATATATTTTTATTTACTGTTGTATGCATGATAATGTGTTTGAATGTTTATGTCACAGTGCACAGTGGAGCTCAGAGGACAACTTCTGGAATTGATTCTTCCCTTCCACCTTATGTGGGTCCCATAGATTGAACTCAGGTTTGCAGGGCAAATACTTTAACCCGTTGAGCCATCTTGCTAGGTTAAAAGTAATCTAAAAACAATTAAAAAACCTGTGCACACAAAATAAAGATAGGTCCTTAGCAGTAACTTATGTCTAACTGTATGGCCTCTTCAACTCTTTCTTCTGTCCTGCACCTACATAACTACTCTGCTTAATTGTCCCTTGGTCTGGAGAATACAGGTAGTCATGAACTGTCTGACATGGGTACTATGAACTGAACTGTGGTCCTCTGCAATAGGAGTATGTGTCTCTCTCCAGCCATCTTTCTACCCCAGTTTTTCTTTCTTTCTTTTTTTTTTTGATTTTTTTCAAGACAGGGTATCTCTGTATCTTTGGAGCCTGTCCTGGAACTAGCTCTTGTAGATCAGGCTGGTCTCGAACTCACAGAGATCCACCTGTCTCTGCCTCCCGAGTGCTGGGATTAAAGGTGTGGACCACCACTGCGTGGCCAGTTTTCTTTTTTAATGGAGTATCTCCCACCCCTTTTCATGCTTAGTTAGTGATTGAACCCAGGGCATTGTGCTTGCTAGACAAGTATTCTGCATACAGCTGAACTAAATCTCCAACATCTCTGCCCCTTCCTTAGATTTATTTTGTGTGTATGAGTGTTTTGAATGAATGTATGTCTATGTAACACATGTGTGTCTGGTGTCTATGGAGGTCAGAAGAGGGTGTCTAATCCCCTGGAACTGCATTAGCTACCATGTGGGTGCTGGGATGGGAACTGAAATCAGGTCTTCTGTCAGAGCAGTACGTATTCTTACCTACTCAGTCACCCCTCCAGCCCCTTGTTTTTATATGTTTGTGACAAGAGTCTCACTCTTTAGCCCTTATTGGCTCAGAGCTCTAGGCAGTCCTCCTGCCACAGCCTCACAGTGCTGGGATGACAGGCTTTATCTTTTTATCACATCCACTGAGGGCTGTTTCCTTTCCTGTGATCTACAACGTGTAGACTCCACAAGGGTCCTTGGGGAGTACTGTTGTATGATAGAAGAAAGGTTTTTCAGAAGACACTAGTGCTGTGAGCAAATCCTGTATAAAACTTCTCATGGCTTCTCTGTTTCTATAGATCCAGCATGTCTGGCTTGCACCTAGTAAAGCAAGGTCGAGACAGAAAGAAAATAGACTCACAGCGAGATTTCACTGTGGCTTCTCCAGCCGAATTTGTTACTCGTTTTGGGGGAAATAAAGTGATTGAGAAGGTAAGTTTCAGTTTACTAAACAATTTTGCCTAAAGTATGTGAAACTTAAGAAAGGGGAAAAAAAAAAAGAAAAAAGAAAAAAAAGTATGTGAAACTTAATGCCTAGATTTTGTTGTTTTGGTTTGTTCAAAATGGTATTTAGGTTTTTAGGGACTTTGCCTTTTTATGTAGGAGTGTCCTTCCTTTTTCCCTAATATGCTACTAATACATAATTTCACTGTTAATTTATTATATATCTCATATATATTAATATATATATTAATGCCGGTAATTTGGTCATAGTTGATAAGGAGTTTGAAACTCTGCTTTTAATGTTCTTTTGAAAGAGCTTGTGGAAATTGTATTAATTAAATTACTGCTTGGCCCATTAGTTCTATCCTCTATTGGCTAACTCTCACATCTTGATTTAACCCATTTCTATTAATCTGTATATCGCCACGTGGCAGTGGCTTACTGGGAAAGATTCAGCATGTCTGTCTTTGGCGGCTCCATGGCGGTCCTCTCCTATTCTGCCTTTCTTCCTCCCAGCATTCAGTTCTGTCTTCCCCGCCTACCTAAGTTCTGCCCTATCAACTAGACCAAGGCAGTTTCTTTATTCATTAACCAATGAAAGCAACACTTGGACAGGAGGACCTCCTACACCAAGCACATGTTGAAATATTTGCTTAGCAAACATTTAGAAATATTACTTGATCTTGTAAGAGTTGTATCTCAGCAGTTTAGACTATCTGCAGTTCTTGCTTGAAATTATTTTTCAGACAAAGAAAGATGTGTAAAAATCTTTGTTTTTCTATCATTGCCTTTCTTTGCTATATTTTCCTTCATTTTCCATATCATATCCTTTCCTCCTAGGTTCTTATTGCCAATAATGGTATTGCAGCAGTGAAATGCATGAGATCTATCCGTCGGTGGTCTTATGAAATGTTTCGAAATGAACGTGCAATTCGATTTGTCGTCATGGTTACACCTGAAGACCTTAAAGCCAATGCAGGTGAGTTTCTAGCTTTATGTCACTTTAGATATAAAACATTGACTAGACCTGCCTGTAAGTAGGAGAATGTTACCTTAGGGAGTTTCCCAAGCCCAAGATTGCCAGTGAAATCCTATGCAAGGATTTCTCTTTTAAAAAGGTGTCAGTTAAAAAAAACAAACAAACAAGTAATAAAATATATCAATGCTAGACACACAAAAGTGACTGTGCTATAGTTAACTACCACAAAAGTCCCTGTGGTCTGAGGTAAGTAGTAAGAAATTTAACGTAAGTATTTGGACTAAAAGGTGTATGACTTTTTCAGTATGAAGTATTTGTTTGGTCATGTTAGGACATATGTTAGTGTGTCTAATTGAAAATGTTTGGAAGAACTAACCAAAAGGCAGAAAGAGAATATCCAAATTAACAAAATCAGAAATGAAAAGGGGGGACATAACAACAGACATGGAGGATATACAGAGGATCATCAGGTCATATTTTGAAAACCTGTACTCCACAAAATTGGAAAACTTAAAGGAAATGGACAACTTTCTGGATAAATATCACTTACCAAAATTAAATCAAGACCAGATAAGCAAATTAAACAGACCTATAACTGCTAAAGAAATAGAAACAGTCATCAAAAGTCTCCCAATCAAAAAAAGCCCAGGACCAGATGGTTTCAGCTCAGAATTCTACAAGACTTTCAAAGAGGAACTAATACCAATACTCCTCAAATTATTCCACACAATAGAAACAGAGGGAAAATTGCCAAACTCTTTTTATGAGGCTACAATTACCCTGATACCCAAACCACAGAAAGACAATACTAAGAAAGAGAATTACAGACCATTCTCACTCATGAACATTGATGCAACAGAATCCAAGAACACATCAGAACCATCATCCACCAAGACCAAGTTCACTTCATCCCACAGATGCAGTGATGGTTCAACATACGAAAATCTGTCAACGTAATCCACCATATAAACAAGCTGAAAAATACAAACCCATGATCATCTCATTAGATGCTGAAAAAGCATTTGACAAAATACAACATCCCTTCATGATAAAAGTCTTGGAGAGAGCAGGGATAGAAGGAACATACCTAAACATAATTAAGGCAATATACAACAAGCCAACAGCGAACATTAAACTAAATGGAGAGAAACTCCCAGCGATTCCACTGAAATCAGGAATAAGACAAGGTTGTCCACTCTCTCCATATCTATTCAGTATAGTTCTTGAGGTCCTAGCTAGAGCAATAAGACACCAAAGGGAGATCAAGGGGATACAAATTGGAAAAGAAGAAGTCAAACTCTCACTGTTTGCTGATGATATGATAGTTTACATAAGTGATCCCAAAAATTCTACCAAAGAACTTCTACAACTCATAAACACTTTCAGCAATGTAGCAGGATATAAGATTAACTCAAAAATATCAGTAGCCCTCCTGTACACAGATGATAAAAGGACTGAGGAAGAAATCAGAGAATCAACACCCTTCACAATAGCCACAAATGGCATAAAATATCTCGGAGTAACTCTAACCAAACAAGTAGAAGACTTGTATGACAAGAACTTTAAATCTTTGAAGAAAGAAATTGAAGAAGACACCAGAAAATGGAAAGACCTCCCATGCTCTTGGGTAGGCAGAATTAATATAGAAAAAAATGGCAATCCTACCAAAAGCAATCTACAGATTCAACGCAATGCCCATCAAAATCTCAACAAAATTCATCAAAGACCTTGAAAGAACCGTACTCAACTTCATTTGGAAAAGCAAAAAACCCAGGATAGCCAAACAATCCTGGGCAATAAAAGAACTTCTGGAGGCATCACAACAAAATCTACTACAGAGCTACAGTACTGAAAACAGCCTGGTACTGGCATAAGAACAGACAGGAGGACCAATGGAACCTAATAGAAGACCCAGATATCAATCCACACATCTTCGAACACCTGATATTTGATAAAGAAGCAAAAAATGTCAAATGAAAAAAAAGCATATTTAACAAGGGGTGCTGGCATAACTGGATATCAACATGTAGAAAAATGAAAATAGACCCATATCTATCACCATGTACAAAACTCAAATCCAAATGGATCAAAGACCTCAATATAAAGCCAGCCACACTGAACCTTATAGAAGAGAAAGTGGGAAGTACACTTGAACACATTGGCACAGGGAACCACTTCCTAAATAGAACCCCAGCAGC
>PVIU01018806.1:0-38104 GCA_004026605.1 Ondatra zibethicus
TCTTTAATTATGTTCTTGAATGGAAAAAATAAAACAAAACAATGTATGGAAAAAAATGTAATGCAGAAAGGAGTCGAATATAAAAATAAAGAAACTGCTGCTCAAAAAAAAAAAAAAAAAAAAAGAAAGTACACTTTACCCAGGAATGAACACATTTTTCATTTTGGCCCAAGCTATGTATGGTGAGAAAAAGGAAAAAGGAGGTGGCGCACTTATTTAATCCTAGCACTTTGGACACAGAGTGTGAATGTCTGCAGGTCAAAGCCAGTCTGGCCATGATAAGAAGCTCCATCCAGCTGGGGACACATAGTGAGTCCTTGTATCAAAGAAGAAAATGGGAATAGCCTCATTGTCAGTAGACAAATAACCAAGAGTGTCAATTAAATCCAGAGATGAAATAGAAGAAATGTGTTTTGTTTTGGTGTGTTCAAGAATATTTGGAATTTCAAAATGATGAAATTAAACTCACTAGCAACTTGAAGATCATTATACTGTTTTATATACTAATTAAAGCTATTTCATATCATTCAAATATTTTGCTGAATGCATGGATATTTAAAATTTTGTATTAAAATTATTAAGTAATTATTTAAATTATTAATAGAATTTCAGGGAAGAAATAAATTTTTGCATAATATATAATTAAATGAACTTGAATAGTTTTATAAAAGTGTTAATTATGCATCATAATTTGAATCCTTGGTTCTCTTTACAGTATCAATTACTATACTATTTAAAAGAAGTTAATAAAAGTGAAGAAGACTTTTTCCATTCTAATATATTTCTTTCATTAATATCTGTAAAACAACACAAATATTTATTTACTGTTGTACAAGAAATGATAAAATTGACAACTTTCAAAAGCTTGTAGATTCACTTAAAATGGAAATTCTAGAACTCACTGAAGTGCACTATTTAGAGCTAAATGAAATGTTTGCTCAAATAATTTTAATTTTAAAAAATAATTTCTACTGATTTTGACAAAACTCTTTTTGACTTATTTGTGTTTTTCATTTTTTTTTTGAGACAAGGTTTCTTGGTGTATCCATGGTAGTCCTGTAACTAGCTCTGTAGATGAGGCTGGCCTACAACTCAAAGATATCTGCCTGCCTCTGCCTCCTGAGTGCATTAAAGGCTTGCACCACCACTGTCCTGGGACAAAACTCTTAAACATCCAATGAATGGCTAATTTAACTAATGTTTAAATCACATTTATGAAATGAATTTGTTTTTAAGATTTCCTGCATTACAAATATATGGGAAAGCTGTGACTGACCTTTAATTAAAAAATATATGTCATGAGAACCTTGTTGAAATATAATGAAAAATAATTCTAGCTGCATCAGAATGTTGTGTGTCTTAAAATGCCCACATTGAACCACTTTCAAGATGCTTGGAAAGGAGGAAAGAAAAACGTTAGAGGCTTGAGAAGTTTGAAGCCCAGGTCTTCCCTAGGGTGGACCTGCAGTGCACTGCACCAGACTCCCGTATCCCACTCCGGGCAGGATTTCAGTTATTTTCACTGGCTATGTAGAGATGTCTTTAATTACATAATGACGATGCAGCAATCTCTTCTAGTCCTTTCTTCTTTAATGTATCAAAACTATGTCCCAAAAATCAGAATGAGCCCACGCTATTTTGAATATCTGTCTCGTTCCTTTATTTTTGCTTTTGTTTTTAACACAAGCAATAAAGCAACCAAACTGTTTGACAGGAAAATAAGCTCAGGAAAAATAAACAGGGATATGTTTTAGAAGCACAATTTTGACTCTCATAAAACATAAGCTAATAATCAAACTTTATTTACACTTTTAGAAATAATTATTGTATAAATATCATTCCTCTGAACAACAAATCATGTGACTTCTTGGTATGTCTGTGTTGAAAGCTTCAGAAATATGCTCATCTTCTACCTCAGATGTAGACTGACTTTTAGGAAGCTGTAGCAAGGAGTTATTTTAAAGGTATTTTGGTTGATTTTGCTTGAAGATTGGACCGTTACATTCACCATGCATTTGAACATTCTACTGCTGTCCTAAATTTTTCTGGCATTCATTTGTCATACTGACAGAAACCAGCTTAAAATTTAAATCCACATCCCTCCTGAATCCTGTAAAAGAGTTTCTAGGCCAGAGCATGTGCAGTGACTGATGATGCTCCCGTCAGGTGCCAGTAGAGGCGGCAGAATTGCTCAACAAGTACTTTAACAAGATAAACAGTGGTGCAGATTACAGAAAAACAAATGGCTTATCGCACCGAGGCTTCAGACACATTCTTCATATTTGTCCCTAAATGTCATTTCCACAAATGGAGCGTTTCACAAGTAGAAAATGGGCCTAAGAATAGACTCATATTTAATTCTCTCCTAATCTATCTCGTTTAATATTTTAAAGAAAGAGCACACAATAGAAACATAGAAATAAACGATTCCTAATAGTACTGTCTAATTTAGACAAGCTGTCAATATTAAGTATGTAGATTCATTGAATTAATTTTATGTTAACTTTACTTATGAGATTTATTCATCATTATGACTCAATTTTTTTATTTATTTTAAGTTTGAACATACAGACTATTTCCTATTACAGTTTCTCTAAAGAAGGGTTTCATGCTCTCTGAGCTCTGAAAAATTACTTCATATACTTGTCTCAACACAAGCAATAATTAAAAGCAGGGAATTTTTAATGGCTACTATTTTCTCTAATTTCTCATTTATCTTCATCAGTAATATCAAAAATATGAGACTAAAATCCATCTGTATTATGATGACCTGACCATTCCAGATACAATGAGTTTGCATCCTATCTCCTCTTCAGGGCAGAACAATGGTGATACAGTTTCAATCATGTTATTTATTCATTTTACATCGTTTTGGGAGATTATTGTTTAAGAGATTAAAGTTTATTGATTTGACTGTCTCAAGTATGCAATAACATCCATGAAATTTAAAATTACAATGTAGTATTTAATGTGTCTAATAGATTATGTTTACCTATTCAAAGGACATGGCCACCAGGCAAGAAATTAAAGACCTGTTTATTGAAATTTCTATAAACTTCCAACATAATATTCAGAAATATACTATGAAATGCTAGCAGCAGAGTTGGAAAGATATTTTAGGAAAATTAATATAATTGTTTTAACCCTAGTACAATATACTAGATAGAAAACTGTCAATTTGAGATTATGATTACTCTACAGTTTTGATATATTATTTTTATTATCTAGAACAATATATAAACTGTGAGCATTGAGGATCATAATTCCCAGGGAGTTTTGTTATAAGAAGGTGAATCTGTAAAAGTCTATGCATATCAGATTATAACCAATGTGTTACAAAAAAGAAAAATAGAGAAAATTATTACTTTAGGCATTTGGAGGGAAATAAAGCTTAACAGTTCAATTCAGCATTAATATTTGAAGCACATTTTATATTCACCCTTAACATATATTAAAATCCCACACTATCAAATTCATTTAAGTAGCACAGGAAAAAGCCTGATTAAATGAACAGAAATACACAGATGATTCACTGAGTTACCCAAAAGGGATTAGAGTTGAACTATGTGAAATTTGATTGCTGAGACAGAAAGAGACCTATTCTGGGACCTCCACTTAGACACACCCAGAACGTCTTACAAAGATTTCACAAACCAAACGACTGGGAAGCTTTGCTGTCACTTTTAACATTTGTGTTCTTAAAAGAATTGCAGAGCTAAAAACACGTGAAAACCTAACAAGGAAACTGTGCCACACTTGCCCATAACACTTAGTGACATGACTAACAAAATAGTTTCATTCAGTGACTAAGACCAGGGTAAACTAATAGTTCTAACAGAAAGAGCATGAATAGGCTTTGCTTTGCCATGAATATGGTCAATTCAGACGTGTGTACTCACTGAGACTCTTCAGAGAATTTCAGAGATCTACTTGGCTATCCTAATGAACCCAACTAGTAAAATTTTTAAGGATCCCACTCCCTTCACATTCTAAATATCGTTTTGATTTTAATATAATTAATCATTTTGCCATATCCTTAGAACTTAAGTTTTAGCGATTCTGGCATGTCATTATTTCCATTGTTTTAGTTTTAGACATCATTCATTACTTCAAATATTTCCCATTTCTGAAGCTTTAAGATTTTTTTCACATTTAATTTTTTTATTATTGCATTATAAATAGTACCATTCAAAATTTCCACCTCCTCTGGACTGAACGAGCATTTGATCGAAACAGACTCTCTGAATATGACTGACAATGGGGACTGGCTGAGAAGCCAATGATAATGGCACTGGGATTTGATTCTACTGCATGTACTGGCTTTTTGGGATCCTAGGCAGTTTGGATTCACACCTTCCTAGGCCTGGATGGAAGCTTTAAGATTTTTGTCTTGATTTCTACAATGGCTCACCAATATGTGAAACTATAGTTATGCTATTAAAATATTCTTCAGATATACATTTTAGGGGCTGGAGAGATGGCTCAGCGTTTAAGAGCACTGACTGCTCTTCCAGAGGTCCTGAGTTCAATTCCCAGCAACCACATGGTAGCTCACAACCACCTCTGAGATCTGGTGCCCTCTTCTGGCCTACAGGCAGGATACTGTATAAATAAATAAATCTTTAAAAAGAGATATACATTTTATTAATCTGATGTCTATACTTATTATTACTTTAACACATATATATATATACATACATATGTAACTGAAATATTTTTCATAAATAAACATAATATTTATCTTAATTACTGCTCTGTTTCTGTGAAGAGACACCACCACCATGGCAAACTAAGAAAAAAAGCATTTAATTGGGTGCTTGCTTATAGTTTCAGAATGTTAGTCCACAACTATAGCAGAGATCATGGCATCAAATAACAGGCTTGACTATTGGAACAGTAGGTAAAAGCTTACATGTTTTCAGTAAGGTGAAGATAAAGAGAGAAATACTGGGCTGGGCTGGAATTTTGAAATGTCACCCTGCCACCATTAATACACCTCCTCCAACAATGTCACACTTCCTGTTATTTTCCAGAGAAGTTGTAACAATTAGGGACCAAGGTTCAAATCCATGAGGACATAATCACACAAACCACAGGATACATATCTTTGCTCAACAGTTTTGATGATTTCCATTGATGAGGATAAATCCCTTTGACACTTAGACAAAGAAATATGGACTAGCATATAAAGACTGGTGAATGTGGTGATGTCAGAAAGAAAAGCCATTTCTAAGTGACAGAATTCAGTATCTACCATGACTGCAAGTAGGAAACTAAGATGTTTTAAAATATTCAATTTGCATATTTGCTTTTTCCTTGACATTACTTTCTCCAACAGCATACTATTTCTGTATTTAAAGTCTCCTTATATTGGGGGATTCTTAATAAGAAAGTAAAAGATTTACTTGAATTTTTTTTGGTCTTCGATAAATCAATTAAAAGCGCCAACCAATATTTTATTGCTGAACAATGTTGTATTGAGAAGATAACAGTTACCTATATCATTTTCTCCTAGTGAAAATAGGTTCTTCTACCACAATACACCTCCTCCCTCTTCTCTCCACACTCCCTCCCCACACACTCATCTTCCCCCTCCTCCAGACCTACTCCCCCCCCCACACTCATCTTCCCCCTCCATCTCCCACAGGAAAGGAACATGTCTCCAAAAGACAATAATCAAACACACCGAAGAATCTTATACTAACTGCCTTCAATGACCAGCAAATTGAAGGCTATTAACTTAAAGCAAGTACTTAAAAGAGTGTTTTACATATTAATCTTATTACCTAACATATCCTAAAGTATCAGTATTTGCTACATTATGATAATTTTTATTTCTGTGGGGTTAGGGGTTTCAAACCACAGGTCTCTGGCATCCAAGTTTAACAATGATGTCTTCTCAACCATGCCATGGATGTGAGAAATTGTAGTATGTTCTATAAGAGAGGCAAAGAATCCTACAGCATACCCATTGATTATTTTCTAATGATACTGACCACTACAACATCTATAGTGATAGAGCATTTGAGATACTCGCCTAGAGAACCATCATCCAACTGCAACCCAAGAACAATGTATCTTATTTCAGAAAAAAAAAAAAAGAAATCTCATATGGTCTCCAAAGAGATAATTGTCTAATGTAGCATTAGATTTCATAATTCTAGAATCTCTTAACTCTGACATGTCAACTTCATCTTTAGGCTTATACTTACTTTGTAATTCTATGGACCACAAGGATATTTTACATCTTCTCTTATTAGTTAAAAGTTGTCCTCATGGTGTCTTTGTCAATAGATACATTTAGGGGTGGAGCCAGGTTTATATAATAAACTTATGTGTAAATTTGAATACATATATCACTGAATATATTCATTGTATATATTTGCATTCCATATGTACATTGCATGTGTGTATACATATATACACACATACACATGTAGGCTCATCTGTATTATGAATGTATGTGTGTGCCTAGATATATATGTGCACAGACACTGTTTCCTATTAACTATTTTAGACACTGGGTTCTTTTGTAGTTTTGACTTAATGGTTATAGACAGCCTGTACAAAATTAGAAAGTTTTTGGCCTTGAAAAATCATCCACATAGCATAGGTAATTAGAATAATTAAGGAAAGGAATGAGAGGTTTCTTTTCCTAAACAATAGGAAAATAAAATTAAATCTGTTTTGAAAAAGATACAAACACCTACTTCTATTTAATGTTTTCGGTCTTCTTTAATTTAGTGGTTTATAGTCCATTGACAAAGATAAAATGAGCTAAACAAAATAAGTTATGAAAATAAGTGAGGAAAAGAATAGGAAAGAAACATGAAGATAGGCTTTAGATATAAAGATAGACCAGACTCTACATCTATTCTTCCTCTGGTGGTACTTGCAGTCTAGTTGTTAGCAAAGGAGAAGGGAAAGATTGATACTAGAGAGACACAAACAGAGAGCACTATATGAACGAGTGCAGCCAAGGGCATGCAGAGGAGAAATTGTAGGCAGATGTGCATATGTCCTGGTGTTTTAAACATGATGACACTTGATCAGAGGACAGTGCTGCTCTGTTTCCAATCAGGGCAGAGTTGTTTGGAGTCTCTTTGTTAAACTTGACATTAAAAAAAAATGTGCTGATGCAGAGACAATAAATTGTATTCTCTACCTTTCTTAGATTGGCCGAGTAGTTTGTGGCAGTATATGCTTGCCCTAAGTTGCAGAAAATTGTTACATCAAATATTACTTTTCTACACATAACTGAATTTCTAATGAAATAATTTATATTGAACAATATATGAATAGCATCTGCATGCTACTGCTAGATGTCAATGATTTTTCCACACCATATTTGCTATTACAAACCCTACTCTGTGTTTATTCCATTTAGCATCATATAGTTTTAAGAGAACTTCTTGGTCATGAATACAAAGTATACAGTTTGTGTTTAATTATCTCAGTAGAGATTCATTATAGTTACCCTTAAAGCTTCATTAAAATTTTTCAGTGAATTAAAGCAATCTGGACAATGTAATTTGCCTAAATTATCATTATCTAGCCAGTAAAATGATCATTGTACAATAATGTTAAAATGGTCTAAAACAGAACTTAGATACAGTGAACTAGATTTAAAAAAAAAACTAGTTAATTTAACTAAAGGTCATGCAGCTTCAATGTTCATGATTTTACCTGGTATTCAAGTTATTGAGAAACATGTGAAATATGAGACAGTAATAACTATGTTTTTATTCAAGTATTTTGGTTCTTACTTGATAAAATTAAATTGAACTTAATCCCTATTTTTAATGCTTTCACATCAGTGGTTATTTGTACATTTCTATCTTTATTATTTCTTTTATTTCTTGAGATCATAATAAAGTTAATCATTTTCTCCTTCCCTTTCATATGTCCAGATCATTTCTTATACCCCTTTTTGCTCTCTTTTAAATTCTTTGATATCTTTTCTTCATTTTATGTGTGTGTGTATGTCTGTATATTACTAAACACATAAATATAGTTTTCTAGATATCTATAATGTTACTAATATTTCAAGACTAAGGAAAAATTGTACTCCTGAGGAAGAAACATACCAGGTAGTCATTTCTAGTTTTCTTAACACTAAAAGAACCTTGGCTTATATGTAATGATATTTTATTCAGAATAGATTTAGGGACTTACTTGACTGAGACAACAAGGAAATGAAGAAAAGACAAACATACAGACATACAGAAAGCCTGTAATCATATGGAATAAGTGCTATTGGAGAAACTTATGTACCCTGGAAGCTCAGCACGTTTAGCACATACAGTTGAATTGAAAAGCAAGATTATTAAATACTGATAAAAAGGGAGATTATGTTACACAGCTTGATAAAGAAGATAGGTTTAGCTAATTTCAGTATAGAATGTCTCTGAAAGGATACAATCTTCAAATAATAAATATATTTGCAGGTGCTATGCTGGACATTTTCTGAATACACTGAAAATCCACATGTGAATCAGAGGAAATCTTTGTCATTTTCTCCTGACACTAAGTCTGTTGTAAGAGACTGGTGTTTGTCCTGGCCACTCAGAACTGAAATAATCACATAGAAAGTATATTATTTAAATCACTACTTGGCCCATTAGTTCTAGCTTCTTTTTTTAAATATTTATTTATTTATTATGTATACAATATTCTGTCTGTGTGTATCCCTGAAGGCCAGAAGAGGGCACCAGACCTCATTACAGATGGTTGTGAGCCACCATGTGGTTGCTGGGAATTGAACTCAGGACCTTTGGAAGAGCAGGCAATGCTCTTAACCGCTGAGCCTTCTCTCCAGCCCTAGCTCTAGCTTCTTATTTGCTATCTCTTACATCTTAATTTAACCCATCTCCATTAATCTGTGTATCACCACATAGCAGTGGTTTAGCAGCAAATTCCAGCATCTGTCTCTGGTGGGCCTACCTGGCTTCTCTCTGACTCTGCCCTTCTTTCGCCCAGCATTCAGTTTAGTTTTCCCTGCCTACCTCTGTTCTGCCCTGTCCTGCTATAGGCACAAACCAGTTCTTTATTAACCAATGCTATTCACAGCATACAGAGGGGAATCCCACATCACCTCCCCTTTCCTTTTTAAATAAAAAGGAAATAATTTAACTTTTAACATAGTAAAATTAGATATAACAAAACTGTCATCAAGCAAGAATTACAGTTAAATATTTATATCTATTTTATCTTTTATCATATCGAAGGAAAACTATAAGTATAAATTCTCCAACTTCATCAAAAACTCCAGAAGGATATAGTATTACCTATATAAACAGGATGTGCATTGTAAGCAACTTCCAAAACTCTAGAATTGACAGAGACATCTCACTGCCTGTACAGTCACCCAAAGGTCTTCTGTACTCTTAGGGTATCCATCTTCAGTCTATGGGCCCATAGTATCCTACAGACTTTTCCATGAAGCAAGAAATTTAAAGACAGTTCTGCCTATATTGACAGTTGGTTTGTCACTTTCTTCTGTGTGCTGCAGAATGTCTGGCAGAATCTTTCATGAAGCAGGAACCCTGAAGGATTGTCTCACCTTTAAGCACATTCAGCAGTCA
The DNA here is from genome assembly GCA_004026605.1 of Ondatra zibethicus. Lineage (NCBI taxonomy): Eukaryota > Metazoa > Chordata > Mammalia > Rodentia > Cricetidae > Ondatra > Ondatra zibethicus. Next base: position 9,585 of record PVIU01018806.1, read on the forward strand.
TTTTTCTGTGGGTCCTGCATGTACGATTCAACAAGCAGTACAGGCAAAAGCAGTTTCTGGCCCAAATGGCTAAGAAATATTATAAGGCCCTTCTTCAATGCCTATCATCCTCTTGAAGTAATTGGTGCTGCTAGGAGCAGATGTGTTAATTATTATAAAAATTCCTAAGTTTTTAAAACATTTTAAATGCCATATTCTGTAGACTTTGAAAGGTTTGAATAATGCTTATCCATCTGAAATACATCTCTCAACATCTAAAAATTCAAGCTAACATGAATACAAGCTTGATTAATATAGATGATTATCTAAAACCTATATTTCTTAATTATACATTACATTTTTATATGAGCTGTACACATAATACCTTAATCTAGAGCAGAAATATACATATACACAGTATAACAAAATTGACCTAAATTTGTACCAATAAACCAAGATCTATATCAACACAAATCTCTATAGCATATCCCCCTTTAAATGTCAATAAACATTTATAAACAAATTTGGGAATATGGGTATAGTTTTTCTCCAAACTGCTTTTTGCTTTTCATTGGGTGAAGTAATTTTGGGGGTGTTCAAGACAACTTTTCAGGGAGTCTTGGTCCATAAAATAACACTAGCCTGGAATGAATCCACAGGTTATTCTCTGTGGAAACAAATGAAGAACCTCTTTTCCAAAGAAACATATCCTTAGACTCAAATTCTGAAATCAAAATACCTTTAAAATATATGTGATGGTTTAGCTTAGCAGCTCATACAATGCAATATCACTCCGTACTTAGCTCATTCACAGTCAAGAAATACAAAGAAAACACAATAAAACACATACTCCAGACTCTCTTTGTATATTCCATCTTTACATGGCTTTTCTTACTCTATGACTTTTTAATATTTATTTTATTATCTTTAATCCTTTAATCGATGACTATCATCATTCTTTGTATCACATTTACTGTCTCTTTACTCTTTTTTTCTCTCTCCCAAGCCTACATACATTTTTTAAACCCTGTGACCCATTTAGAGTTCTTTCATGTCTGAATCTGTCCTATTGTGTATCAGTAATTCTTTATTGTCCAGGAGCGCTTCTTAAAACGCTAAGCACTTCTTAAAAACTTAAGCTGTGACATAACTAGGGTATATACAACCTTCCTTGTTTGCTTTGCACAGTCCAACATGGTGGAAGTCTGTTCACTGCTTCTGTAAGCCATGAACATTGCCCCAGTTCCAAGTATGCAGAGGGTCTACGTTGAGCCATTAAGCAGTTTATAACAACATTCTGGTTACAAAACCCATTTAAATGCTTGGTCTTCTGAAAGAGTCAGAGTTTGTACTGGCAGCACAGTAAAGAAAGCCAGCATTTCAACACCACAGATTTTTTTTTCTGCTACCACCGAATCAGGAAAACTTCTCTTAAAGGAGTTGCAGCACACTGCTAGCAAACAGCAAGAAGCTGTGTTGAACTCTGTATTTTTGTCTCCAGAATTCCTTTTCAAGCTCTCAGGTTTTTAGTGGATTTATTTTTCCAAGTTGGCATGCCAATTTGTAGTAAGGGAACTGCTTTTTTTCCCCAGCTGCCCAGAACAAAAATCACACAGAAACTATATTATTTAAATCACTGCTTGTCCCATTAGCTCTAGCTTCTTATTTTGTAACTCTTGTATCTTAATTTAACCCATCTCCATTAATCTGTGTATTGTTACGTGGCAGTGGCTTACAGGCAAATTTCCCTCATCTGTCTCTGGTGGGGCTTCATGGCTTCTCTCTGATTCTGTCTTTCTTTCTTCCACCATTCAGTTTAGTTTTCCCTGCCTACCTCTATTCTGTCCTGCCCTGCTATAGGCTCAAATCTGTTCTTTATTAACCAATGCTATTCACAGCATACAGAGGGGAATCCCACATTATAAATCTAGGGTAGTTGACATGTCGGGCTCATATTTATTATAAATATGAAGCACATGAGTCCCTCTGATTTTTGCAGAACTGATTTATCATGAGTTCACATGTTTTCTAACATGGGATTATAAATGGATGTGCTCTGGAATTATATGATCCAGCCACTGAGAAAACACAAAGATCAAATATTTCTATGGAAATGCTAGGAACTTTCCCCTAAGGGCAACGCTTATCAGAGTATTGTGACTTACTAATATGTCACAGGGCTTCGAGGCTGGCAGAAAAAATAAACATCAAGGAAATGTGTTGTTAATAAAACTATTCTGTCAGAACATTTTCCTAGTATGTAATAGTTTTTTATATGTATCAGTGTATTTTCTGTTTCTAAGGTTATTATTTCTGAATAAAAGACTCTAAACAATTTGTTGGGGAGACTTAGATTTCATGATTTAGGTTGAATAATTTTGCAATCAAATTTTTAGTAGCACCATTCAGATATTATAAAAATCATCTCATTTGACTTAGAGAACAATGGTAACTTTATTACTTTTGACAGAATTGATTTAGACACAGACATGGAAATGTTGGTTGCTACAAAACTGGCTCTAATCTTACTAAGCACTAATATTTATTTATTTTCTTATTTGCTTACATTTTAAATTTCCATTCATAATTATATTATTTCATCTTTCCCATTTATCCCATGCTCTCTCATGTCTCCTTACATTCTTAGTCTTATCTTATTTAAAGGATAATATCTATTGCCGAGTTTATTTAGTATTATATGGATATGACTCGAGGGCTAACCAGCTGGTATTTTTATAATCAAGAGATATAAAGTCCAAGGGAAGATGAACTATCTCCTTTTCAGTTGTCAGTAGTTGCTTGTAGTTGGTTGTCTATTGGTAGTGCTATTTTGCAGGTCTTGTCTAGACAGCAATATCATTTCTGAGGTTTCATAAGCCTAACTTCCCTGACATTTCTAGGAGACAAAACTCAAAGGAGACCTCCTGGTCCTTTAATTCTTACAATCTCTTTGGCCTAATTTTTCCTGAGTTTCCTGAGTTGCAGGTGAAGGTATTTTGTTGTAGATATATCCACTGGGGATGGGCATCTCAAGATCAGCTGATCTCTCCATTTTGATCTGAATTTTCTTTATTTATTGAAAAGTGGAGCTTATTTGATGGGCAGAGGTAAGAGCTACACATATCTGTAGGTGTAAGAATGTTTTAAAGTTGAGTTAGGAGCTATGCAGATGCAGTAAAGTTGCACGAGTAAGTTTACCTCTAAAATTCATGAGCTTTGCAGCTCAAATCAGTTGTCTAGGTTTCTAGTACCAGGCATAATGTTGTGCCTGTTGTATGGACCTTAAATCCAGTTAGACAACTGTTGGTTACTGCCAAAAGATGTACGTCATTTTTGACCTTTTAGAGATATCTAATATACTTATCGTTGTTTTGTTTCAAAGGTATCACAGCTTGGTAGGACTAGTGTTTGCATTCCCTTCCTTGGCAACGTGTCTAGTACATTCTGGAATTTTGGAGCTAGACCTCAGACAAGAGTCCTTCAGGGTATATTTACTTGTAATCCACTGAGTCATGTGTCTAAAGTATGTGATATCTTTAGCCATAAGGACGTTCTTGGGAGATGACAAGGAATGACAGATTATGCTTTATTATTTGGGGGAGTCTCTATGGGTACCCTGACCAAAGGAGGTTTCTTCTGCCTGGCACTAGAGTTTTCATTGACCAATTAGCTGTTGTGGAGAGCATTGTGAACCCAAGTGTAATAACTTCATTGAAAATACACACATACACACACAAACACCACATGTATATTTCTAATATATTTTCCCATACACTTAAATTTATTATGCTTAATTATAGTTAATTGAATACAAAATAATATGATTTCTTAATGATTTTCTTAAGCATCCTTAGTATTATCTTTTTCTTCTTCCTTCATTTTATCCTGTGATTATACAATCCCTACCCAGATAAAGTTCTTCTAAGAACTTTTAGATTCCTTCCTCCATTTAACATGTAAATAAATTGTACCATCCATCCATATACTCTTTTGGTTTTTGGGTTTTTTTGTGTGTGTGTAGTACGGAGGGAGTGGTGGGCTGTCCCTTGTTTGTCCTGGCCCCGCAGTAGGGAAGAACAGGCCCTTTGTTTCGTTCCGCCCGGCTATCGGCCTTCCGGCTAGCTTATACCCAAAATAACCACACCAAAATTGTATTAATTAAATACTGCCTGACCCATTATATCTAACCTCTTGCCTAACTCTCACATCTTGCTTTAATCCGTATCTAGTAATTTGTGTATCACCACGGGAGCATGGCTTACCAGGAAGATTCTAATCTATGTCCATCTCAGGCCAAAGATTCATGGCATCTGCTACACTTCCCTTCTTCCCAGCATTCTGTTCTGTCTACTATGCCCACCTAAGGGCTGCCCTATAAAAAGGCCAAGGCAGTCTCTTTATTAACCAATGAAAGCAACCCAAATACAGAAGGACCTCCTACACCATTTTTGAGACAGGGTTTCTCTGCAGCTTTGAAGCCTGTCCTAAAACTTGCTCTTGTAGACCAGGCTGGCCTCAAACTCACAAAGATCTGCCTGCCTCTGCCTCCCAAGTGCTGGGATTAAAGGCGTGCACCAACACCACCTGGTCCATATTTGTAATTTAAATCTGTAAAATTTCCAATGATTAAGTATCTATTTCCAAATTTTATCAATCAGAGAGAGTTTTGCTACCTATTTCACTTTGGTAAATAGAACAACAGCATTTTTTTCTAAGAAATGTAAGTCAGAGTCATGAAATATAATAGATCAACGTATTTGGAAAATTTTTAACTTTGAAACTGCACAGTTACTCGTATCTACTCTTTCTGTTATTCATCCAATTACTGTCTATCAAACAGTAACAAAGTACAAATACATTCTGGTAGTCATCTTTTTTACAGAGGAGTTATACAGGTAACTCAAACTTGCTATCCTACAAAAGTGTGGAAATAGATTGCATACATATATTTCATATGCAAGGTATATATGTAATATTTTGGCAATAAACTTTACCTATTTTGAATGAGATCTATGAAAGACCTCTGGCAGATTCCACAATTATTTGTTCTTTTTTTGTATACAACATAATGAAATCATTAAGTAAATCTGATAAATTATGTGATACCTTTCAACATGGATAAATAGGGGTAAGAAACAAGGCAGAGTCTTAATGATGTTATATAGTTTAGTAATGGCCTGACTGACGCCCATCATCCTCTTGAAGTACATTGGTGATGCCTGGAGCACATGAGTCTCAGTGTCATGAAAAATCCTCATTTTTTAAAACATTTTAAATGCCATATTCTGAAGGTCTCTGAAAGATTTAAAGAATACCAATTTAACTGAAGTATATCTCTATATATCTATAAAACCAAACTAACATAACTATAAGATTGACTATTATATATGAATATCTATTATCAGTATTTCTTAATTATATGTTACATTTTAAAATGAGGTACACAAACACAATACCTTAATCAAGAGCAGAAATATACCTATAACAAAATTGACCTAAAAATTTGTATCAATAGACCAAGATCCATACCAATACAAAGTATTCATCTCTATTTCATATCCCCCTTTTGATGTAAACAAACATTTTAAACAATATTTGGGAATTCGGGCATTGTTCTCTTCAAACTGCTTCTTGCTTTTTGTTTGACAAAGTATTTTTGAGGGAATCCACAGCAACCTTTCTGGGGGTCTGGGTCCATCAAACCACATTAGTCTGGAAGGATTCCACAGGTTCTCATCCTCTGTGGAAATAAAAAAAGAACCCCCTTTCCAAAGCTAAAAATTCATTAGACCCAAGGATTGAAGTCATGATATTTTAAAAATATATATGTTGGTTATTTTAACAGCCCATGCAATGAAATGTTTCTCTGTAGTTAACTCATTCACAGTCAAAGAATTCAAAGAAAACACAAAAAACACATAATCCAGACTCTTTGTGTATATTTCATCTTTACATGGCTTATTTTTCTAATTGTTTAACTTTTCCTAAAGGTTTAGTCTATCTTGTTAAAGACTGTGTTTTATTTTTTTTAAAAAACATTCATTTGTTTTCATAACTCCTTATAGTCTTTTCCTTCTCTCTCTGAAGCTTACATATATTTATCCAACACTGTGATCTATTTCAAGGTCTTTTTTTATTTGAATATGTCATTATTGTGTATCTGCAATTATTTTCTCACCAGGATCAGGTTTTATTTATTTATTTATTTCAATGCAAAGTGGGCATGTTTAGGACCAACTCTGCCATCTTGGCTGTTTTCTCCGCCTAGTCAACATGGCTTATGCATGTTCACTGCCTCTGAGAATCATGCACATTGCCCCAGCTCTGAGGTATTGGTTATAGGTAACTTTAGAATGAAGAAAAAGTCTAACCAATTATTATGAGTACCTAGATAAAGTAAAAGAACATTCTCTTTGTATATTTTTTTTAATTTTATTCTACCTACCGGTAATTTTCAATGTACTTTATTTAAGACACTAATAGATGCTTGGGATAACAGTAATTATAGGAATAAATAAAGGATGTGTTGAGGGAAATTGACACATTAGATTATAGCCTGTCACAAATTATAATAAAGTCCTGAGATTTTTCCCAGTAGTGTTTCATGTACTATGAATTCTATTCTTAAAATGCTATTCTTAAAAATGTCATTTTCTAATCATGGTGTTAAATGCAATAAACAAGAATCCAGCAAAAAAAAATGCGCATGTTGCCTCTCATGTGCACAGTCACATTGTAAAAAGGTTTAGTGGACTCTTGTGGTAAAGCAGAAGTGTCAGAAGCTGTAGGCTACAGAAATTAGAGAGGTGTAAGGAGGAAATGTGATCAAATATGTAATATTCGTGGATTAAAACAGCAGTGAACCCCATACTGCATATAGTGATTAACTGCTAATAAAAATTAAGTCCTAATGGAACAGATTATAAATCAGTGAGCATACATTCATGTTATTCAATTAATAAATCAGTTTACTATTTCACTTGCTGTGGATTAGTTTCTTTTTAACTATTATTTACTGTGCTTGTAATGTAGAATAAAATATTAAGAACATATTTCATAAGTAATATGAATCATTTTAAAAATAACATATTTTGAATATAATTTTCCAGTATCAACATAATTTTAAAAATTTTAATACAATGGGAAGTAGAATCTTGTCAGGCTAGTCTATGACCCAAACATTGAAACAAGAACAGAGATGCTGAAGAGATAGCTTACCAGTTGAGAACAATTACTGTGACTGAGAGGTCCTAATTCAGTTTCCAAAAACACACAAGATGACATACAATTGTATGTAACTCCAGTTCCAGGATATCTAACACCTTCTTCTGACTTACATGGACCCTGTGCATGTGCTGTACAGACCATTATGTAGGTCGAACACTCAGCACATGAAAAATAAAAATGCACAACTATTTTTATAAGGAACCTAATATTTTATGGTCTTCACAAACTGTGAATAAAAACTTTATGAATAAGGTTAATTTCATAATTTCAATGAATTTGTTGATACAATGATACCCAAAGAAGTGATTGTATGCATTACTTCTTTAAATTTCAAAGATGATTATTTAAAGGAGTGGGCATATTAAGATTATCAAAAATTTCTCATAGCATATTCTATCAAATATCCTTCTGGTCATTGTAGAGTTAAGATGTAGATAAAGAAAAAAAAACTTGACTTTCAGCTATAAGAAGTGTGGCTAACTGAAGACTTTCCAACACAGAACTTTCAACATCTGCTGCAACTTTGCCTTAAGCTCACACTTGTCTTAGACAGCTCATGGAATTTGATAAAGCAGTTGTTCAGAGCCAAGCAAAACCTTTTAAATCATTTCTTTGGGTCATTCTTTCAGACTATAAGACTAAATGATACTACACAAAAGTATTTGATGACAGGGGTTGCTATCCAACCACTTTATCTCAGTCAATATAATACTACCCTATATTTATGACCACTGGTTGGAATATTTATCAATTACTACATAAATATCACATTGACTTAACTGCGTAGTTACCCATCTTGTAATTGGTCTAGAATAATGTAAAGTTAATGGGCTATAAAGTGTGTCATCAATTAAGACATTATAGGATATTGCTATTACCATTGGTTGCCCCAAAAGGCGGAAGATATGTTCCTGTGTTAGAAGAGCCAAGAGGCCCCTGAGCTGGAACTGAAAAGAGTGACTTCTTCCTGAGGACTAACTTTTGTTGTACTAGAAGTCATTACACAAACTTCCAATGAGGGAAGCAACCAGCTGTCCTACCCAGGTATGACACCTATGGATCAGAATAACAACCACCATGACATGATAACGCTAAAGATATAGTTGTGGAATGTATACAATATGACCCCAGCACCTAAGCATTGGGCAAAAGGGTTAGGCAGAAGGAATGTAAGAGCCAGAGGAACAGAAATTTTATGAGATAATTGATTGTGTTTCCTAGGATTATCAGAAGATACATCCAGAAAGTCTCATCAATACTACTACCTAAATGTTAGCAGAAAAAGGACAATGAGAGATATGTTAAATTGGTGAGGGGAAAGTCCATGATGTCTTAACCATATGGAAAGAATTATAGAAAACCAAGGAATTCTAGAATGACCAAAAATCTTCCTGCAGGAAGATATATTTAAGAATAAATATATTTAGGAATATATTTTACTAAATATATGAATATACATACATACATACATATATATATATACATATATATATATTTTTAAGAGACAAAAATAATTTATGAATTTTACACACACACACACACACACACACACACACACACACATATATGTTGTAGGAGGCACAGGCTGCATCCTGCCACCAGTCTAGCTTAGCCCCCAAAATAACCGCACAGAAATTGTATTAATTAAATTACTGCCTGGACCACTATATCTAGCCTCTTCTTGGCCAACTCTCACATCCTGATCTAACCTAGTTCCACCAATCTGTGTATAACCATGAGGTCGTGGCTTACTGAGAAAGATTCTAACCAGTATCAATCTCAGGCAGGAGCTTCATGGCATCTTCCATATTGCCCTTCTTCCCAGCATCCTGTTCTGTCTGGTCCCTACCTAATTTCTGCCCTATCAAAAGGCCAAGGCAGTTTCTTTATTTAACCCATGAAAGCAACACAAATAAAGAAGGACCTCCTACACCATATATATGGAAAGAGAGAGCGCAAAGAGTGTTATTTAGGGGGAATTCAGAGGGAAAATGAAAAGGAGAAAAGATGCAATTATGCTGTAATCTCAAAAATTATAAGAAATAGTTTTTAAAGCTCCTGTTGCTGAAAGCACCACACACTTTGGATGCAGGAAATATCAAAATCGATACATAACTGACCTGAAAACTTCCTTTCTGGGCAGTTTTCAAAGTTCCTGAAGTTGCTTATTAGGCCATGAGGAAAGAAAAACTCAATGGTTTTAATGGGGGCTGTTCTCTGAATGTAACAATATAGATCAACAAGGCAGGATGTGACCACTTGCACAGCAATGTCAGGAAGGTTAGGCAGGTAACCCAGCACTTTATAATTTGATCTGAGGTTTGCACAGTAGGAGATAATGGATGCTTTGTGCAATAAACTTAGCCAATGGCCCAAAGCTCTGGAAGTTATTACCAAAGAGGCATTGGTCTAGTTGTTTCGCTAAATGTGAATTTTGTCAAACTTTATTTATAACGTAAATTTGTGTTGTCTTCAACCTTTAACAGAGAAGTCTATTTCTGCAGTGTGCAGCATTGCAAAGACTTATGACTTACCAGACACCTGAGGAAAAACTTACGCTGCAGAACCACAAGTAGGGTATCTGTATAAGTCCCCATCTCAAGGTGCAGAGAACATCCTGGAAGATGGAATGGAAATAACATAAGTGGCAGGGGATAGAGAGGAATGTTTAGAAATTGGGCATGAGATGGCCATTGCACTCATGAGCTCACTGAAGTTATGGTCATCTGCCTAAGATCAAGACAACAATATCAGTCTTCATTACAACGGATAGCACAAATTTGATGCAGTGGGATATTAAACAAAGAAAAAAATAAAAAAGATACCCTTGAAGGTAGAAGAGAGATATGTTGAAAGGATCTGGGAGGAATAATATTGGGGAGTTGGGAGTCATATGCTCAAGGCACATTGCATACATATATGAACTGAAAAGAATAAGTAAAAGCTATTGTAAAATACAAACAATATTGATAAGGCCAATATTGGAAGTGGATATTTTCTAAGGTATAATTTCTTTGAACTTTAGAATTTTTAAAATATGTCTTTAAAATCTGATTATGTTTCCCAAAATAAGCTTCTTATTTTTATTATTTTGAATACATTTTTGACATGTTAAGAAGGTTCATGGGTTGTTTAAAAACTGACCACAATTTTATCCACTTCTTTAGTAGTGAATACATAATTCTCACTGGATTCTACATCATAATTTTTCTGCATATTTCCCACTGGAGCTCAAAGCACTAATCCAGTAAAATATTCATTAAAACATTTTATTTTATTTAGGATTACTCAATTTCTACTTAATATTAGACTTAGATTTTCATTTAACATTATTTACACCAGCTACTTGATGATTCGTCTGTTGTTGCTGTTCTTGGATGGGTTGTTCAGCATGCTTGTTGGTAAAGGTAATTCCTTTGAACTCATTTTTCTTTGCTGCATCTTATCACTTATTCATCTAGTTCTTGTCTTCTGTCAATATTTAATTTCTCTAAGAGTCAAACTACTGCTGAAAACTCTCATTTTCCAGTTAAAAAATATATTTATGCCCATTGTGTGTTAGAAAACAAGCAGTACATTAAAAAATATTAAAAAATGTTAAACCCTTGCCATCTTTCCAGAGAAAATAACATATTTACTGCTTGAGTTTACTCGAACTGCATGATAAATAGCACTGTTTGGTTCCCTCTTTTCCTAAATATTTAAAATTTTTGAATAACAATTAAAACATTTCTTGCAAAACTGCCCACTCGATGTGCTTTAAGTTTTGTAAACTAAGATGTGAGAGAAAGAACTCCTGTAGGAAAATTCTGTGTCAGGAAATGTCTTGTAACTCTGAGAAGCAAATTAAAATTCAAATAACTAAAAGAAACATAATCCAAAAAAAGGACATAAAGATAAATAAAAACCACTCCCACAAAAAAATATGGAGTCTGTTATCCTGGAGGATTGGACATAAAAAAAAAAAAACAGGTGACATTGTATTGAAAGACAAATCTAGTGGTGGTAGCACACTCCTTTAATCCCCACATTCAGGAGGCAGAGACAGGTGGATCTCTGTGAGTTCAAGGCCAGCCTGGTCTACAAGAGCTAGTTCCAGGACAGGTTCCAAAGCTACAGAGAAACCCTGTCTCAACCCTCAAATGAAAAGAGTTTCCTTTTTCTAGCAGTTCTCAATTGAAAATAATGTTTTCCTTACTGGTAGGTGGGGCTTTGTATTTGTGTCCTCTTTTTTGTACTAGGGTTTTTTTTTTTTCCTATTTGAACTTTTTTTGACCTGTTACTGGTTTTCTTGTTTTGTTTCGATTTATATTTTCTTGTTTTCCTGTATTTTGGAATTTTCGGCAGAAAGGAAAAACAGGAAGTTTTCGCAGTGGGGAGACAGAAGGACCTGGGAGCAGTTAGAGGGTGAGAAGAACATGACGGAAACATACTGCATGAAAAACATTAAACAAAAATTGAAAAAGAAGCTTTTAAATAGCTAAAAAGACAAATTGAGGAAGATAATAGACAATGGGAAGAACCCCATGGTCATAGATTGACAGAATTTTCCTAAACACAACAATACTACCAAAATCAATTTTCAGATTCAACACAATGTCAATAAAAAAAAATACCATGATGTTACTCAAATTAATAGTGCAAAACAAACTTTGAAAATATTTTGAAAGCTTAATATTTCGCTAAAATAAAGTACTGTTTTACTGAAACATATTTTATTTGACTCAAATACACACTTACAAATGGCTGGCATGTTGCAAGATAAAATGTATGCTGTATGAAATCTAAAATAATAAAGTGTTCATTATTTTTGGCCATGACATAAATGAAAAATAAAATTCTACTTCACATCAGTCAGCATTGCTCTCATCAAGAAACCAGATATTAGATACAGGGAAAGATGACTGAATGGGACCTGTATTTACTACAGGCAATAGTGTGAACTGGCCACATTTTGGAAATCTGTTTCATAAATAAAGTTGCATAGAAATGAAATTTACTAGAGTTACAAAATATAATTACAAAGGCTTATAGTATATAGATGCAAAGCAGCCATTCTATATGACAGGTATAAAACAATGAATGCTGAAAACTTTTCACTTCATATTTATATTGCTTTTCGCAATTCATGTAGAAAATCATGGTTGCTATGAACTTATAGAAAGGTTTTATTTAATCAGCACTGTTTGCTTATATAATTTATGTGTTGTCTGTGTGTGCAGATGAGGGAGGGAGGGAGAAAGAGAGAGGGGAAAAGCAGTGTCAACTAACTTATTAGCCCACACGGAACTATCTCACTCCAACTTGGTTATATCTATCTGTAAGGCAATTTCATTTTTCTATAGATGTCGCAGGTGTCTTCAGTAATGTCTCATTCATCTTCATTCAAGTCACCCATGCATTTAGAAACTCTTTCTGGTCAGCATATTGTCGGTGCTCAGGCTTACTACATCACAATCAGATCTGATTGCTTCTATTTTCTATTGTGAGCATCTCCAAATCTGCTGAAGTTCGTCCCTGCTCCCTGAGTTCTGTCTTTAAATCACTGGAATATTTCAACTCATGGACAATGTCCAACCAAAAATGTTCTGTGGGACAAAATATGTCCATAGCAGAAGATACTCCCTTTGTTTTAGGGGTTTCCTCTGTGCTTGAGATCCATATGCCAAAGGACAAACACTGGGTTATAAACATCGTCAATCTCTGACTCACCAATTTACACCCCACCACCACCAAGAGTCTCCTTCTATAGAAACTACTAGAACTGAAACTGAGTTGCAAGCTTTCTTTCTGTGGTAGAGTCACCTCAGAGAACATATCTATGGAAAGGAAACTTCCACATTGCATTGTGTTTTTAAAACCTGAATAACTAAAGTTACTAAAAAATGTAAATATTTAAAATTGCTGAAATTGAAATATTTAACTGTTAAACCTATTATTATATTTGTCAGATTTAAAACAAAAACAAATAAAACAACAACAGCAACAACACACTAAAAAAACAAACCAACAACAAACCTGATTGACTAGGGAAACTGGTTGGCTAATTGCATATCCTCACCCATACCTCCTTTCCTCCAAATCTAACATGGCAGTCTCATCAAAGCCCTGGAGCAGACTGCCTGTTCAGCCCTTCCTTGACCCTTCCACCATCTTCTGTTTACCACATTTATCTTCCCTTCCTAATCCCAGATCCTTAATCACCGGTTTATATCATTGCCCCAGCTCCAGCAGACACTCACTGAGAACTTGCATTGCATTCTTACCAGAGAATTGGGTAGGCTAACTACAGGTCTCACCCCTCCCTCGGCTCCAAAAATTCCAGTCCTCCAGTTACATCTCCAGTGGACCTCATAAATCTACCAGACCAACCTCCATATGCAAACTTATTGCTTTATCTAGCTCCCAACTCTAGCAGGCTCTCCATGGAAACCCACAGACCACTTGGACCAGGGAGAGTATCTCTCTGTGTTCCTCAGGTCCAGACCCCTAGTATCAGCCTCAGCTCTGTACCATGTAGACAGACTTTTCAGTCCCACCAGCTGCTCCCTACGCAACTGCAAAGATTATTAATCGCAAATGCTCATTTGATAGCTCAAGCTTCTTTGTAGCCAGCTCTTACAACTTAAATTAACCCATTTTTAGTAATCAGTGTGGTGCCCTAGGCTCATTTATCTCATTTATGAACTTCCCACGTTGCTTCTACCACATCTAACTCATGAATCCAGAGACTCCTCTCCTTCTTCCCAGCATTCTCTTCATCTGGTTTTCCTACCTGACCTTACCCAGCCTAGCTATAGGCCAATCAGGTTCTTTATTAAACCAATCACAGTGACATGTATTCTCACTGTTAAAAGGAATATACCATATTTCCCCATTTTCTCTAAATAAAATAGGAATGTTTTAACTTTAGCATAGTAAAATTATGTATAAAAGCACTTATCAAGTAATAATTGCAGCTAAAATATCCAGTCCATTCATATTAGACTAAATAGAGAAAATACTCTATCAGATTCCTGAAGAGTCCAGAGTTTCTTACCTACTTTACTTTCTACTATGATTAGGGAGAACTGTAACTATAACTATTGGTCTTCAACCCTATCAAAGACCAGATAAAGACATAATATTACCTGAGTAAATAGGAAGCCCAGGGCAAACAGCTTCTAAAATTAAGATATGACAGTAACAGTTAGATGCCTGGACAGTTACCCTAGGTTTTTCTGTAACACTGGGGGAATCCAACTTTGGCCTACAGGTCCAGTAACCTGACAGACATTTTGAGAAGAAGGGCATTTTGAAGGACTGTCCTAAGTTTGTCAGTCACTTTTCTTTTTTATTATGTCTTTCTGGTCAAGATTGAACAGTTTACTGTCAGCGATTGAGGCAAGAGAAGATTTTTTTCCCCCAAATAGCTAGCTTTTGCCATAAAGAAAGCACACTTTATATGGAGACTCTTTGATGCCCAGCATCTTTTTTTGAAGTAAACTGGCCCTGTCAGAAGCAGATGTGTCTCACTGCCATGAAAAGCCAAAGGTTATTAAACATTTTAGATGCCATATTTTGTAGGTCTTTGAAGTGTTTGAGGACCATCTGTCTATGTAAACACATCTGTGTATAAACTTAAAAGCATACCTAATATGACTATAAGTTTTACTATTATAAATGTCTTTTAGCCTGAATTTCTTAATTATACTTTACATTTCTAAATGAGGTACATAATCACAGTACCCCAAACAAGAGGGGAAACATACATACAGTATAAGAAAATTAACTTAAAATTTGCATCAAAATACCAAGATCCATATCAATGTAAAATATTTTTAGATATAGTGTTTTTGTATTAAGGCAGATTTAGTGATTTAATAATTTACCATCTTTTCCTACCATTCCAATTTTTCTTTTAGAAACAGATATTTCTATTTAGTTCTTGTGTTTAGGTTTTTCTCTGACTATGACCAATAATAACTTGTTATAAAACCCCCTAAAAATGACAACCTTCTATAATCCATTGAATAACAATCTCCACAAATACCCCATCTCTTTGGAATATTGGCATCAGTTTCTAGATTATTTCCTATTATCTATGGTTATGACCAGTATGTTTAAGGAAACCTTGAGAAAAATCAGGAAAATTATTAAGTCTTGGCTGGAATAGTTTGTGAGGCTAGACTATGTCAGTCAGGAGCCTTGAAAATCCTTTAGATGCAGACATCTGAGGTGATTGTAACAGAGGCCCTTGAATGCTATATCACCTGGTCCAACCATTTTAATTGGTGTCTGCTCCCCTTGTTCTAAAAATAGTTAAACTTTTAAAGGTAACTTACATGTCTGTATTAATACAAGTATAGACTACATATTGTATACAAGTTAGTCAAAGATGATCTTTTATTTTATGTTTGAAAAGGTAAAATAAACATTACATGTTTTCCTATGTGTATTTCTATATGTATGTAGCCAGGATTTTCAAGATGTCTTTTTCAATGAAACCTGATCACCTTTAATACTGAATGAGTCCATAACCTTTCACTTTCTATGAGAATAAAGGCATAACCTCTTTTCCAAACCAACATATCTTTTGACTTCCATTTTGCAGTCAAGACATTTTAAAATTCATAGGATGGCTTAATCC
The DNA here is from genome assembly GCA_004026605.1 of Ondatra zibethicus. Lineage (NCBI taxonomy): Eukaryota > Metazoa > Chordata > Mammalia > Rodentia > Cricetidae > Ondatra > Ondatra zibethicus. Next base: position 25,420 of record PVIU01018806.1, read on the forward strand.
ACAAGCCTTCACAATCCAAGTTATTTAGCAGCTGTCACTCATTCATCATCAAACAAAAAACTCAAAGACAACACAAAAACATACAGAAGCCAGACTCTGTGTATTTCCCATTTTAATGTGACTTATATATTTATGACTTTATTATTTAAGAACATTACTTGATTATTTTTAAACTATTTTTTAAATCTATGACTGTAAATACTGTACCTCTTCTCCCTCCCAAGCCTGTGCATATTTTTCTTTTATTTATTGATATTTATTGAGCTCTACATTTTTCTGTGTTCCCCTCCCTGCCTCTTCCCTACCCCTTCAATCCTCCTCTAAGGTCCCCATGCTCCCAGTTTACTCAGGAGATCTTGTCTTTTTTCTAGTTTCTACTTCCCATGTAGATTAGATCTATGTAAGTCTCTCTTAGTGTCCCCATTGTTGTCTAAGTTCTCTGGGATTGTGGTTTGTAGGCTGGCTTTCTTTGCTTTATGTTTAAAAACTACCTATGAGTGAGTACATGTGATAATTGTCTTTCTGTGTCTGGGTTACTTCACTCAAAATAATGTTTTCTAGCTCTATCCATTTTCTGCAAAATTTAAGCTGTTGTTATTTTTTTCTGCTGTGTAGTACTCCATTGTGTAAATGTACCATATTTTCCTTATTCATTCTTTGGTAGAGGGGCATTTAGGTTGTTTCCATGTTCTGGCTATGTCAAACAAAGCTGCTATGAACGTAGTTGAGCACATGTCCTTGTGTCATGATTGAGCATCCTTTGGATATATACATAAAAGTGGTATTACTGTGTCTTGAGGAAGGTTGTTTCCTAATTTTCTGAGAAATCGCCACACTGACATCCAAAGGGGATGTACCAGCTTGCATTCCCGCCAGCAATGCAGAAGTGTTCCCTTTTCCCCACAACGTCTCCAGCATAGGTTGTCATCGGTATTTTTTATCTTGGCCATTCTTATTCTTACAGGTGTAAGCTGGAATCTCAGAGTTGCTTTGATTTGTATTTCTCTGATGGCTAAGGATGTTGAACATTTACTTACATGTCTTTCAGCCATTTTAGATTCCTCTGTTGAGAGTTCTCAGTTTAGGTCTGTACTCCATTTTTTTTATTAGATTATGTGATCTTTGTTGTCCAATTTCTTGAGTTCTTTGTATACTTTGGAGATCAGACCTCTGTCTGATGTGGGGTTAGTGAAGATCTTTTCCCATTCTGTAGGCTGTCATTTTGTCTCATTGCTTTACAGAAGCTTTTCAGTTTTAGGAGGTCCCATTTATTAATTGTTTCTCTCAGTGTCTGTGCTGCTGGGGTTACATTTAGGAAGTGGTTCCCTGTGCCAATGCATTCAAGTGTACTTCCCACTTTCTTTCTATAAGGTTCAGTGTGGCTGGTTTTATGTTGAGGTCTTTGATCCATTTGGACTTGAGTTTTGTGCATGGTAATAGATATGGGTCTATTTTCATTCTTCTACATGTTGCTATCCAGTTATGCCAGCACCACCTTTTAAATATACTTTCTCTTTTCCATTTGATATTTTTTGCTTCTTTATCAAAGATCAGATGTTCAAAGATGTATGGATTGATATCTGGGTCTTCTATTTGGTTCCAGACCCAAATAATCACACAGAAACTATGTTAATTACAATATTGCTTGACAAATGGCTTGGGCGTATTCCTACTTAGATCTTATATCTTAAATTAACCCATTTATATTAATCTGTGTATTGCTGCAAGACTGGCTAACTGGTAAGGTTCTAACATTTTTCTCCTTTGGCAGCTACAAAATATCTCCCTGACTCCACTTTCTTTCTTCCTATATCTCTGCTTGGATTTCCAGTCTTGCTATATTCTTCTCTTCCATAGGCCAAAACAGCTTCTTTATTAATCAGTGACAATATAATATATTTACAACACAAAGAGGGAAATCTCACATCATACAGTCACTTTGGAAATCGCAAAAGCAGTATTTAGAAAATTGGGAAACAATCTGCCTCAAGACCCAGATATACCAATTTTAACCATATATTCAAAGGGCACATAATTATACCACAAAGACACTTGCTCAACTATGTTCATAACAGCATTAGTTGTATTGACCAGAACCTGGAAACAACCTAGATGTCCCTCAGCTGAAAAATGGTGAAGGAAATGAGGTAAATTTACACAATGGAGTAACTCAGATGCAAAAAAAAAAAAGAAAAAAGAAAAAAAGATGACCTCATGAAATTCACAGGCAAATGGATGGAACTAGAAAAATCTTATTCTGAATGAGGTAACCTAAACCCAGAAAGACAAACATGATATATACTCACTCATTGGTGCTTATTAGGAGGAAAGTATAAGATAACCAACATACAATCCCCAGGCCCAGAGAGACTAGATAACAAGTAAAGCCCAAAGAGGGATGCATGGATTTCCTTGGAAAGGGGATGTGGAAAAGATCTCCTGTTTAAACTGGGGTCTGGGGTTGAAAGGATGGAAGGATGGAAGATAGAATGAATGGGTTGGGTGGACTGAGGACAGGAGACAAGTTGGAAGCAAGAAAGGAGAGTAACAAAAGAGACATCATAATGGAGTTGCCACATAGGGGTTAAAGAGACCCCTAGTACCAAGGAAACTCCCAGGAATCCACAAGGATGACCCTAACTAAGACTCCTAGCAATAGTGGAGAGGGTGTCTGAGATGATAATATCTTGTCAGCAGATTGGTGACTTCTCTAATTGTCATCAAGGTACTCTATCCAGTAACTGTTGGAAGCAGAGGCAGAGATCCACAGACAAGCACTGCACTCATCTCTGAGAGTCTTGTGGAAAAAAGGGAGGAAGAAATGTTCCAGCCAGTGTGAGTCATGATGGGGCAACCCACAGAGATAACTGGTTTGAGCTCAATGGTGCCCATAGATGCTGGACCAAAAGTCAGGGAACCTGCATGGGATGGACCTAGGTCTTCTACACATGTGTGACAATTGTGTAGGTTGTTTTTTTTTTTTTCTTAGTAAGGCTTCCAAAAGTGAGAACAGGAACTCTCTGTGTTGCTTAGCTGGCTTTTGGTAACCTGTTTCCCATGATGTGGCTTTGTCTGGACTTAAAGGGAAGAGCTAGGTCCTGCCTCAACTCAATGTGTCATGCTTTGGGCAAGCCCATGGGAGGTCTGTGTCTTTCTGAATGGAGATGGATAAGGAGTGAATTAGGAGGGGGTTGCATGGGAATGGAGAGGGAACAGAAGGTGTGGAGGGAAGCGAAATAAGTTGGATGCAAAAGAAATGGAAAAAAAGTAAGTTAAATAAAAAAGATCCAGTAAGCAATTTAAACAGACCTATAACAACTAGTAAAATAGAAGTAGTCAGTAAAATATATGAAACAAGGAACTAAGAGATGATCAAACAAAACAAAACCAAGACCAGATGGTTTATGTGCAGAATTCTACCAGACATTCAAAGAAGAGTTAATGCTAATGCTCCTTCAGTTATTCCACAAAATAGAAACAGAAGGAACAATGTCCAATTCTGTTTACCAGGTTAGAGTTGCCCTGGTACCCAATCCACATAAAGAACCAACAATAAAACAGAATTACTGACTAATTTTCCTTATGAAAATAGATATAAAAACTCTCAATTAATTACTTGCAAATAGAATCCAAGAACACATCAAAAAAGATTGTCCACCATAATCAAGTAGATTTCATCCCAGGGAAAATCATTTTATTAGATGCAGAAAATGCCATGGACAAAATTCATTTCATTAGATACCGAAAATACCTTTGACAAAATTCATCATCAATTCATGATAAAACTTGAAAAGATTAGGGATAAAAGGTACATAACTGCACTTAATAAAGGAAGCTCACACCAAAACCGCAGTCAAACTCAACTTAAATAGAGAGAAATTCAATGCAATTCCACTAAAATCAGGAAAAAGAAAAGGTTGTTTATACTCTTCATATTTATTCAAAATAGTACTTGAAGTCTTAGTTAGAGCAATAAGATAACATGACACCAAGGGGGATACAATTCAGAAAGGAAGAAGTCAATATATTTTTTGTTAGAAAATGATATGGTATTAAATAAAAGTTACCCTAAAAATTCCTCCAAGACCCTACTAAAACTGATAAACACTTTCACCAAAGTGTCAATCAAAGTAGTTGAATAAAAAATTAACCCATTAAAAACCATTAATCCTCCCATGTATCAATGACAGGTGGAATGAGCAAGTAGTTAGAGAAACAATGTCTTTAACCATAGCCTCGAATAATTTAAAACATCTTGGGAGTAATTCTAACAAGACAAGTTAAAGCCTTGCAAGATAAAAGCTTCAGTCATTGAAAAAAGATATTAAAGAAGATAGCAAAATATTGAAATATCTCCCATGCTCATGGATTGGTATGATTAATATAATAAAAGTGGTATCCTAACATAAGTAATCTATAGATATAGTGCAATCCCCACCAATATTCCAACACAATTTTTTACAGGCTTTGAACAGATGATTCTGAGCTTCATATGGAAACACCAAAACCCAGAATAGCCAAAACAGTTCTGAAAAATAAAATAACTGCTAAAGGTATCACTATTCCAGATTTCAAGTTATCCTATAAAGTTATTGTAAAAAAATGCATGGTATGAGGGGAACAGATATGTTGATTAATAGGATCAAATTGAAGGTGCAGCTACAAATTCACACACCTATAATCACCTGGTTTTTAATAAAGAGGGCAGAAATTCACATTGAAAAATGCAATATCTTGAACAAATGGTGCTCATTCAAATAAAGCAGAAGCCTACAAAATGAAAAAAAGATATTTAGAAATAGCATATCTGATAGATGTCTAATATGTAATATATCTATATCTATATCTATATATAATATACTTTACAACTGCAAGAATGCCTAAAACAACAAAACAAGTTACAGCTAATGCTGCTCAGGATATGAAGGGGAACCATCCCCCAAATTTGCTCGTAGTACATACCTGTATAGCCACAGAAAATAATTGGGGTGGTTCCTTTGGAAGATGGGAATCTATTGACCTCAAGTGTCATCTATGAAACTATTGGCATATACCTAAGGGATATTTCATCCTATCATGGAAATACTTACTCAAATTGTTAATTGCCTCTCTCTTCCTAGTAGTTGTCCCTCAACAGAAGAAAGAATAATGAAAATGTGGTACATTTATGCAATGAAGTTTTACTCAGTCATTACAAAAATAACACCATAAATTATCAGGTAAATGGATGGACTGCAAAAAACATCATCCTGAGTGAGGAAGCACAATTAATAAAAATCTTATTGAGAGAAGTTGGGGTTCAACCTGAAGGTCAATAGAGCAGATGATACCTCTACTTCAGTCCAAAAAATGGCGATCTTACCTCCAGGGATCTCAGAAAGAGACAGTGCCTGATAGCTGTCACCTCCCATTTTATAATCTTCCCTAGGGTTGGGATTAAAGGCGTGAACTTCCCAAAATACATAGCAACTAATGTGGCTACTGGGATTAAAGGTGTGTTTTACTACTGCCTAGTCTGTAAGGCTGACCAGTGGGGCTGTTTTACTCTCTAATCTTCAGGCAAGCTGTATTAAAATAAAAATGAAATGCCACTATAGAGTGAGGCATTCTGGACACAGAAAACAAATATATGTATTCATTTATATGTGAAGATTAAATGCTAAATCAAGTGTAGCAAAGCTGCTATTCATAGATCAACAGAGGTTAAGTGTAGAATAAGGTACTCATGGGTACAGAGAGATCTTGCCAAAGGAGGGAAGTAGATTAGATAGTATGGATGGATGAGGGAGGGTGGAAAGGAGGATCATTAGGGGTGATGAGGGAAGAAAAATGTATGAAAAGGGGAGCAGGGAGGAGAACATGAGGCAACAGGAAGGTCAAGTTGGGTAAAAGACAGAGAGGGAGAAAAAGAAAAGAGATACCTTTAAAGAGGGAGCCATTATGGTTTTAGTGAGAAAGCAGGCATTAGAGAAACTCCCATGAATCCACAAGGATGACCCCAGGTAAGACCTTCAGCATCGGGGAGAGAGTACCTGAACAGCCCTTCCTCTTGAATCACATTGATTGTCATCATAGAACATTAATCCAGTAATTGATGGAAGCAGATGCACAAATCTGCAGTTAAGCACTGGACCTAACTCCTGGAGTCCAGTCATAGAGGAGGATCACTCTTATGAGCAAAGGGGCCAAGACCATGATGGGAATACTCACAGAAAGAGCTGACGTGAGCAAGTGAGAGCTCATTGACTTTGGGTTGACATCTGTGGGACCTGCATAATACCTAAGCCTTCTGAATGTGGGTCACAGTTGTATGCCTTAGACAGTTTGTGGAGCCACTAGCAGTGGAAATAGTGCATGAACTGGCTTTTGGAGCACCTTCCCTAAGAGATACCTTGCACTGCCTAGATATGGGGAGAGCCTTGGTCCTGCAACAAGGGAAGAGGCAGACTTTGTTGACTCCCCATGAAAGGCCTCACCCTTTCTGAGGAGAGGATGGGATGGAGAGAAGGTAGGGTGAGTGGGAGAACAGGAGGGACAGGGAATTGGTACTGATATGTAAAATAAGATTGTTTCCAAAAAATAAAAAACATAAAAAAATTAAAAAAAAGAAAACCCTCCATAGTAATTGCTGGTCTGGGAAGTGACAGTAAGGCTGCATGCTAATCCTCTTTGTTGTCCATTAGACAGAGAAGAAAGGACATTATAGCTGAAGACACCACACCCTGGGTGGCAAGACACATAGAAAAAAAGCTGTAAATGAGCTAAGAACTTTTCAACTTCTATACTCTTAATACTATACATTCTTTTGATATGGGGTGCAGATATGCAGATGTAATTATGAAGTTTTCCATGAAAAAGCAAAGAGAAAGTTTAATACAAAGAGTTGTGACAGAAAACATAGGAATGGTCCATTCAGTTTGATGGAAGATAAGACAGTTCACATAATGAAGTAGAAAAACTTATGGCAATATTTTTTCTTTGTAGATGAAAGAAATAAAATATTTTATAGATACTCAAAGACTTCTCTTTATGTTCTAAAGGGGAAAGGATCTCAAGCCATACATGGCACTAGACTGTCATGGATTTGCCTTTAGAGTGTCAGGAACATTTAAGAAAACAAAATAAACCTTTAATGGTGAAAATCATCTGAGCAGAGAGATCATGGAGCTCTTTTTTTACAGCCTTTAATGCCTGTCAAGAGGTCACTTAGACTAAATCCTCCTGCTTAAAACTGATCTTCATTTGCATTTTATTTCACATCAACTATTCTGTCTTAGTATTTATCGCCACAATTAACTTGTAATGATTTTTGACATCTAGTGGAAGGAAAGCTGAGAAGTGTCAGGTGCCAACACAGGTATGAATTCTACTTTAGTGCCATTTTAAGTTGATGATTAAGACAACTTGACAGTTTTTTAATCCTGCATTTTTTCCATATTCTTTAAAAATGTATAAATGGACTTCTAGTGAAAATATAGAGGACACTTTCTAAGTGTAAAAGAAGAAGAAAAAGACAAAGATGGATAAGAAGAAAAAGAGGAGGAAGAGGAGGAGGGAGAAGGGGGAAGCTAGTAGGAGGGGGAGGAGGAGGAAAAGAAAGAAAAAGAAGAATATAAAGATAAGGAAGCCGCTGACGTTTGGAAGCCAATACTTTCTTTCTATAACTGACTATATTTTAAGAAAAGAAGCATATGGCCAGAGGTCATTAATTTATAATGATGATTATCTTACGAAAAGAATACCACCTGATTAAAGACACATCATACTTTTTGTGTCTATGATTAGTGTTCTCCTTGTTAGTGAGTTAGACATTCCTTCTTTCTCAATCTATTTTGTTGCTCAACATAATAAAATGAAACATCTGTGTCCATGGCTTTTTCAATTGTTTCTACTTCGTAGACATTAAGCAAAACCAGAATAAAGTCAATGTTATAAGACACTATCAAGTTTTGATGAAAATGAGCAAAGCCTCTAACATCATTTCTTTTCTAAACTCATCCTACCCATTTCATTAAGTTACTACCTCTTCCATATAGCTAGACTTTCCACACTACATCCATCCATGATCTATAGATGCCCAGACTTGTAGAGTATTCCCGCACTCCTGGTTCCCACGACACGGTATAATTTAGTGTTGTATATTACCTTCCTTCATTCCTCTGCAAGCTACTGCAGTGCAGTATTGGCTCCTGGGGATGGTTATGATCATGCTTAGACATTATTATGTACTTAATCATTGTAAAATAAATTTTTCAGAGTAGAGTCTGTCTATATTCTTTTCTTAGTCTTCTTATAGCAATGAATCCATCATCACATCTAAATGTGTACATATGGACTGTGCTATGTAGAAAACTCAAGACTGACTTTCTACAGATAATATCCCAGAAACGAAAATTTCCTTTTCAGGTATATCATTTATGAGGAACATAGGAAACACATCCCCAAAGGATAAAATTGTGCATTTTTGTCACAGCTGTAAGGTTCTACGTTCAAGGGCTGTTAGTTTCAATATCTGAACTTTTTGTTTTCACAAAAGTTCACAAAAGATTTTAATGAGAAACAAAAGTATCAAAGACATTTCAAGATTTAGCAAAAACCCTTGTATAAGATCAAGTTCTAGATTTGATTCTCCCTTTTGTCATTAATCTATACAAACAATATAGGCATTTGGATGAATTTTCATGAGCTTCACTTTCTTCAAAGGAAAGTCTGAGATCCCATATTGACTCTCTTTCCTGAGCTGATCCTGGAAATGCAGTTTTCTCTGCATAAATTACACATCTTAGCTGCAAGTAATTGTAATAAATGCAATTCTATGATAATTAAAAACAATTAGTAAGGCATTAACGCAAAGCATGATAGTTTGTAAGACTGATGTACCAAATTTGATGTTTAAAATAAAAGCCCCAGTTCAAGGTTAAATTCCTAAAGCAGAGAAATATAATGCCCCAGGGCTTAAGTAAAGGGAGAATTTCCTGGAGACTTCAGTGAACTGGAATATGACATTACATGTTGGTGTGGTCCCATTTATTCTCATAAATTTGTCTGTATGATTGTCTGCTAAATGACCTGGAAAAATGAGAAAGTTGATTACCAAACACCCAGTGTTTGTTTGTGGTCACTAAGGACCACTTAGGTGATGCTAATTTAATTAGACTCACCTAAAGCATACACACCATCATGTTACTTAATGTACTGTAAATATTCAGCTATGATTTTGACACTATTTGTGTATTACTGATACATTGCTTTGCAATCTGATATTGTATTAATATGTCACTGAGAGAGCATCCAACATGGTACTAGATCACAGTTTCTGGCTTTAACTTAAAAATAAGAATGATTCCCAGGGTAGAAGGTGCCTTTATGACTTGAATTTTGTAATCAATTATATACTTTGATATCCTATGATATTAATAATGGGTGAAAATTTGTATTTCAAAGAATCAGTACAATAATGAAAGGAATAAGAAATAGATCATTAGGAATAAAATATTAAATTTACAGGGTATAGCATGCTATCAATTTCACTTGTGCTACGCGATTATTTGATTTCTTCAGTAACATTTAAAAAACTTGATAGAATTCTGATAGCTCTCCTTAGCTAAGAGGACAGAATTACTAATTGCTTTGCATTCACATTCTTGGCTGAAGGGTGAAAAACTGAAGTTACCCAGTAATTGCTTCATTTGTGAAAAGCAGCATCAAAGACTTGATGTGTTTTACTGCAGTCTCTCAGGAAGGCTCATGTCTAATTTTTATGCTGATATAACTCATAATACAGTCTTCTGACTCTTCTATTTTCTCTTGCAATTACAAGGTTTCTTATTCCATTGTGACTATTCCTCTGAACTAAGATTAGCTTAACTGAAGCTTCCTTTGAAACCTCCCTACCCATCAAATATGTCAGACCTAATGTATTCGGTAGCCACAGAAAATCAATGAGCTGCACACTTTCCCACTTCCTGCCCTGATCAATAGGGTTCGCATAATGGGTGGAAAATTTTTAATCGTGACAACTCAGAATCTTCTTAGCATAAATCCCTCCTGCATTACAAACTTTTCATTTCCCACTTCCTGAGTCTGTAGACATAGGGCAGCATCTATACAGCAGCTATCTTCAGAGAAGTAGTGCAATTAGACTTTCACACTTCAACTGTAATGATTTCAGATCCCAAGGGTCTATGTTCTGGCCAAGGTATTATCTTCTATCTTTTCTAATTTAAAATCTGCAGGTTGAAGATACTCTACAAAGATGTGAAATTTTTATACCTAATATCACTTTAATATGCATATTAGAAGTAAGCAGAGTGTATTCAGATATTTTAATAAATTAAATTGTCAAGCATTTTTCGAAGTTTTATGTCTGGCTTAAAGGTTGCTTTTTGTTCAGAATACATATAATCTATCAGATATTTAGAGTTGAGATTTGGGAAAATAAACCTCAAGTGGCCATTTGTTTAGATTTCAGTCTCTCTCTCTCTCTCTCTCTCTCTCTCTCTCTCTCTCTCTCTCTCTGTACAAATCATTGGTGGGCCACATATATAGTAAGCATATGCTTTACTACCAAGTTACTTCACTATCCATGTTGCAGAATGCTGCATTGTAAATCTATTCATTAAATGAAATGTCTGATCATCTCCAAACAGTTGTTCATTTCTTTCTGTTTTGCCTAGACTGAGCTAACATCCTGAGGTTCTGAGCACACACATGGGAGAGAATTACTGTCTTGAGAGAGTTTATGTTAGTGAATAATTTTAAGTAGTTAAGCATAAATGCTTATGTGTATGAAGCATAAAATAAAACATACTAAAATGTGGTCTTAAAATATATTTCCCATAACATTACAAAGGCAATCAAAATTTCAATATTTAATAGTTTTAAGTAAAAAGTTTAAAGTGTTCCAATATTCTAATGTAACTAAACTTATATTTCCGTTTCTGAAAACCAAAATAAAGATATGTGATAAACACATATTTAAGATAAACTGTTAATATTCCCTGTTGGTTCATAACATATATTTGGCTATAAGTTATTTTTCTAGGTCAACTTTTATTATAAATAAAATATCTAATAAACTGCACATTTAAGAAAAACATACAAAATATATAATTTCCTCTTAGTGACATTTAAAATTATCTATTTAGTGTACTTATGAAAATAAGATGATATTATCACATATTTTCTATTAATGATTATTATGATGCAAGAAATAAACTGGATCCATCTCTTTCTGTCAGTCCATAACTTTGGACTTATACAACTTTCCCAACATGAAAGATTGTAATATATTTATCAACATCTGAAAATTTCCAGTGCTATTCCATTGATACTGATGTGATAACACAATGTTTTTAAAATAAATCTATTTAAATTGGTTGTTGTTGTTTGATTTTATTCAATCACAGTTTGCATAAGCCTATTATTTATACTCACAATAACATTTTTGTGTTACAGAAAATTTTAAAAATATATTTATGTAAGTAATTTTTAAGTTAATTCTCTCTATTCTGTCAGAACACACAATTTAAGATAGAATGCTTAATCGTAATTTATTTTTGGTTTATAATTTCATGCTGTTCTCACTATACAAGACGTATTAAAATTTTGTTACACAACTATAAATTTATCAGAATATTATTTATTCATATTTTTGTTATTTTGCATGACTATGAGTACTTTTGTGAGACATCTGACAGTGTGGCTATTTTAAATTAAAATCACTTACTAAAATGTTACCTAAAATCTCTGAGGGACTGGAGACATAGCTCTGTGGCTAAAAGAGTGTATTGCTCTTGCAGAGGTCCTTAGTTCAGATTCCAACATGCATGACCAGAAGTTTTCAACCATCACTTTCAACTCAAGCTCCAGGGATGTGAAACCACCTTCTGTACTCTGTGACACCTCAACAACCATATGCAGACACCCATGCACATGTGTACACACAAACACACACACACACACATTAAAATAAAATGATTTTTTTTCTTTTATTTTTTTCCATTCAAAAAAAAATTTACATTTCCTCCCCTTCTCCCAGTCCCCTCCCGCTCCCCCACTCCCGCTGCTTCCTTAAAAGAAGGCATGGTGCCCAGCCCTGTGGGAAGTCCAAGGACCTCCCCCCTCCATCCGGTCCTAGGAAGGTGTGCATTCAAATCGACTAGGTTCCCAAAAAGATAATACATGCAGAGGAGATAGGTCTTAGTGTCATTGTTGATGGCTTCTCATTCTGCCCTCATTGGCAGCCACATTCAGAGAGTCCGGTTTGATCATATGCTCATTCAGTCCTGGTCCATCTGGATTTGGTGAGCTCCCATTAGATCAGGCACACTGTCACTGTTGGTGGACCAGCCTCTTCCGGTCTCGATTTCCTTGCTCATCTTCTCCCACCTTCTGCTCTTTGACTGGACCTTGGGAGCTCAATCCATTGCTCTGGTGTGAATGTGGGTCTCTGTCTCTATCTCCATCCATTGGACAAATTTCTACGGATGTGATCAAGATATTCATCAGTGTGACTATGGGACAATGCTAGTTCTGGCACCCTCTCCTCTGCTGCCCAAGGACCTAGCTGGGGACATCCCTGTGGACACCTGGGATCTCCTCTAGAGCCAAGTATCTTGCCAGTCCTAAAATAACTCCAATAATGTAGATATCTTATTCCCTTCTCCAATATCCACCTTTCCTC